>PVKE010026291.1:0-14179 GCA_004027555.1 Craseonycteris thonglongyai
GAAAACTTAATAAGTGATTTAAAAAATAAAAAATAGTTTTGAACATATATTTTACTTATCTACCCATACCTCGCTGGAATGCACCTTATACTGAAACACAGTGTACAAACATAGTATGCATTTCACACCCCTTCTTCCCCCTTAGACTATGCCTATGACAACAGGTCAATCACGACACACTTTTAAGATAAAAAGTAGATCTTATATACAGAAAAGTTGGCCACCCTGATCTAGACCATACCATATGTTTGGTGACTCTTACTAAAGTCAGCCTCTGGTGAGAATGTAGATAGAAATCCAGCATTAGAGAAAAAAAAACAAAAAACAAAAAACAAGAATAAGAAAGGTGTCACATCATGGGCATTTCCCAGTCCAGGCTGATATGATTTGAAAAGACTGAAAGAAGGTCCCCAGATTCCCCCTCCTACCTAGAGAAATTATTCCTAAAATTCCAAAATTAGAGCTCTCTTCCTTTCACTGAACTTCCACTAGTTTGGGGATTGCTGGGTGGAGCTGGGACCAGTATTATTCTGAGCTGTTGGCACTCTTTCTCATCCCAATAAAGATGAAGTCTCTAAGAATGAAGAGTGGTGGAGTAGGAGTGGAAGTGGACAGAAGTAATTATGAAGAGACAACTATCTAATATCGCCTGCAACTGATTCTATTGATGCTTTAGGCCAGGCATGTCCAACCTGAAGCCCAAGACGGCTTTGAACGAGGCTCAACACAAATTCTTAAAACATCATGAAATTATTTTGTGACCCATTTTTTAGCTCATCAGCTATCATTAGTGTTAGTGTATTTTATGTGTGGACCAAGACAATTCTTCCAATGTGGCCAAGGGAAGCCAAAAGGTTGGACACCGCTGCTCTAGGCTTTTAGATCTCTCTCTCTAATCCCACCTATTTGGGTTCAATCTTTGGAAATAGAGCTTCTTTGAAGTACTTACCACGCCCTGCCACCTGAAATCTATGCAGTTGAGTGCTTTCAGCACAATCCTATGTAGATTCAGGGCTATAAATTATTAACTCAAAGCCTCCCTTTGTGATTGCCTCTGTATTTGGGGGAGGGTGACACAGTAAGAAACCTGGCGTATTTTGATGAGAGCTATCAGGACCTTGGATGTTCTCCTTCCAAAAATATTCCACCTGCTCCAGACTCGCCTGACACCTAAAATTTCACCATAAGAGGGTTCTTACAGTTACTCAATAGGTCTCTAGAATAACACAAAGATCTTTTAACTCAGGGTGGGGGTGGGGGAATTAGTGAGAAATCACACAGGAACAAACCAGTGGCAGCCCTGGAATTCCTACATGAGGGCCTTAGAGGTGGCAATACAGTGAGAAGAAGAGAGGGGTGGGAAAGTGGGAGGGTTAGGAGTATCTATATTAAAGTTGTATTTTAATAGTGAATATTGTTTTTAATTGCGCTTAAATACGTATTTGAGGTGGCTTTGGCAAGGGGTTAATAGAGACTTAGGATGCTAAAAACTCCCCCATAAAGCACCCCTTGACTCTACCACTGCAACAAGAGAAACAGGCAGACCACCAAGACCATAAAAATCAAGACACAGGCAGGAGTCCTGGACTTGGAGGGGCAGAGGGAGGATGTCAAATTCAATCCCTTTCCTCCTTTAGTCATTTTGCCTGTCAGAAGCAGGCAAACACTCCAAGCCTGAGCTGAGGAATATCCACCAGGGCCTTGAGTCCTCAGGATCTCTGTTGCATCCCCTCTCTGGAGGACAGTGAGGAAGGGAGTGCAGCCCCTTGGGCCAAGAATGGCAGGAAAAGGGCAGAGTAAATTGTAGGCTGGATTGTCCAGTTACATGATTTGATTTCATTGCTTCTGGTCACGTAATCTTCTTCCCTCCTTCTCTGGTCTCACCCTCTCCTCCTTTCCCCTCCTTTTGCTCTGTTTTGATTTGGTTAAAATAGATGCAAACTCTGGTCTTTTCTATTTTTAATACCCAGCCATTACATAATCCACACCGTAATTGCTGACTTGAAAAACTATTGGCACCAGTAGAAAATCCCCAGAGTTTTAAACAGGAAAAGGATTATTACAGCACAAAACCTTTGGCAGTTTTACTGACTGGTAAACCGTCTGTAATCGTCCCTTGCCAGTGGGAATCACATGGGCCCTGGGAAAGATTCTTCCCACCTCAGGGAAAGCCGGCTGGGGGAGGGGATGAACCACAGCCTCAGCTGGGAGGAGGATGAGTGAGTGCTCAGTGAGGCATGGGATGGGTGGTGTGCTTGGAGCTCCTGCTGGGCCCAGACTCAGGGCTGAAGTAAGCTTCAGTTTACCACCCATTCCCAGGGGCCACATTTTACTGCTTTTGTTTCTTGCTTGAGAATGAGGTCTCCAGCATCCAGGACCTTTCCCTCATCAATTTCCAGGACTTCCTATAGTCTCTAACACATTCCCAAGCAAGTCTAAGTGAAAGGGGTCTATCCCAGTTAAATACATGATTTTATACAAACAGAGGAGCAGGGAAGACTGCTTGTTAATCACAGAGACCTGACCCACTTCTATACAAGGCTTTCCACATATTAGGCCAACCACCACACTATTTAATTCAATAAAATGACCCAATAAAAATATAAGAACTAGAGGTTTGGTAGTGTTTCATAACCAAATCAAAATTATCTCATGAAGACAAAATTCCCTGTGTGTAGTAGGGGTTTGAGTTGTGTAGGAGACACAGAGGGGACAGGAATAGCTTTCCCTGATTTTGCTACAGTCCTAACCCCAATAATCAAAGAGGGTCAGTCCAATTTGGGTAACTATATGTGACAATTTATTCAATAAATGTTTGCTGAATGCCACACCCTGAACTAGCTGCTGGGGATGTAACAGTGAATAAAATCCCAACCCTCATGGAACTTCGAGGTCAGTGAGGGACACAATCAAAATATTACATAAGCATATCATCACAAAAGTGATGAAGGGTTATGAGGGAAAAACATAAGGTGCTAGGGACAAGTAGGACAAGGGGACCTGATAGGGCCTGAGGGTTCCTAGGAGATTACCCTAGGGACTTCAGGGTTCTCTTCATTCAGTATCCCATCTTCTTTCACTTCCTGTCCTCCCTCCTTCCTTGCTTCCTGTAGTGAATATTTACTAGATGTTTTCCTATGTACAGAGGATAATGCTAGGTTCTTTGTATGTACATCTCATTTGATTCATAGAGCAAACTTACAATTTAGCACTTTAAGACAGAAGGATCTGTTGAGAAAGGCCAAACCACACTTTGTAATGAGAACTATATACATTCATAGAATGAATTAAGATTGTACTGCCTGCAGGTAACAAAAACCCAAATCAAACTCTCAAAAGGGAGAAAAGAAAAGAAAGGAAGGAAGGAAGGAAGGAAGGAAGGAAGAAAGAAGGAAAGGGAGAACCCATGACCATGTAAATGAAATGTCCAGCATTAGACTGGCTTAAGGCATGGTTAAATGCAGGTACTCAAAAGATGTCATATAGTTTCCATCTCAGAGCTCAGCTTTCATGTGTTGTCTTCGGCATTCCCCTAGGAGTGGCAAGATGGTTCCCAGCAACCTCAGGGTTATGTATATACTTCAAGCTTGACAACTCAATTGGAAAAGAAATGAGAATTCACTTTTTTTTTTTTTAAGATTTATTTTATTGATTTTTGACAAAGAGAAACAGAGAGAGAGAGAGAGAGAGAGAAGGGGAGGGCCCAGAGCAGTCTCCATAGTTGACATTAGTTTTCCATATAGTTTCACTACACAGGTGGGAACAGGGCTGCGCAGGGCAGGAACTGGGTCAGGAGCCTCCCACATAGGTCCCGGCAAGAACTGAGCTGGGGGCACATCCTAGTTCAGCGTGTGGGTCCGCATGGGCCAGGACCAAGGTTCGACCCTCGGCCACCGGGGCTTCAAAGCGAGCGCTTTACTCGCTGAGCCACCCCAGCTTTCCTGAGAATTCACTTCTTAAGAGTTCTAACAGAAGTCCAAAGTCCTGATTGGCCTGGATTTCAGACCATGCTCATGACAACTGCACTTTTCTGACTGGCATAATCATGTGTCCTCGGTCTACAGACAACGGATGAACTTGACCTCACCAAAATCCTGTCTGAGAATAGAGAAGAGGTGGTCCCCCAAAGGTAAACCAAGGTACTCTGACCTAAGAAGGGAGAATACATGCTGAGTAATAAAAGCTCACTAATCTTTACTGTCTTAAACTTTGGATGTTAAGACTATACAGGGGAAGCCTGGATGGCTCAGTGGGTTGAGCGCTCACTTTGCAGCACCGGGGACCGAGGATCAAATCCTGGCCCTGGCCCATGTGGACCCATGTGCTGAACTGGGAAATGCCCCCAGTTCAGTTCTCTCTCTGTCTCTGTATCTCTTTCTCTCTCTCTCTCTCTCTCTCTCTGTCAAAAACAATAAAAAAAAAATTAAAAGACTATACAATAGGTTCTTCCTCCCCAAGAAATGAACATGAGTGCTTATATAGTGTGCCTCTATCTGGATTTGCCCTAGTCCCAATTCAGCTGCTTGAAGACCTTGGCTTCTTGCTTTAGGGCACTCTTTGTTTAGGTACTTGCCCAGAGCAGTATTCAAGTTCTAAGACTTTGTGAAAGACTTTTCCCACTTCCTTTCACCCCCAAATAATGTATCCTACTCAGGGCTAGCAAGGGTGGAGAGTCTCCAGTTTTCTGGCTCTTTGACTAGTGTCCCTAGGATCTGCATAAATTATGGGGAGGGAAGGGAATGTCAAGCCATTTTTGGAAAGTTTTACTTCCCTTTTGGAGTCTGAATTGAAAATGATTTTCATTGGGCAGAAAGAGGAATATCAGGATAGTTCCTGGAGCATCCAATAAGTAGACCTCAATAAAAATAATTTTTTGGGAAAGCCGGGATGGCTCAGTGGGTTAAGCTCTCACTTTGCAGCCCTAGGGACTGGGGATTGAATTCCGGCCTTAGCAAGTGTGGACTCATGTGCTGAACTGCCGTGTGCTTCCCATGCAGGAGACCCCCAATTCAGTTCTTGCCCCCCTGGTTCTGCCCCTGGCTCGAGGAGGTGTGCCTCCCATACTGGAGGCCCCCAGCCCAGTTCCCACCCTGCGCGGCCCCAGCCCACCTGTGTGGAACAAAACTATGTCGAAAGCTGATGACAAAACTATGGAGACTGCTCTGGGCCCTCCTCTTCTCTCTGTTTGTCTCTCTCTGTCAAAAACAATAAAACAAATCTTTAAAAAAAATTTTTTTTTTTTAATATTTATTGTTTGAGAGAAGGTGAGATAGAGTGAGAAGTGGGGAGGGCCCAGAGCAGTCTCCATAGTTGTACATCATTAGTTATGACATAGTTTCATTCCACACAGGTGGATGTGGGGCCACACAGGGCAGGAACAGAAATGGGGGCCTCCTGCATGGGAGGCAAGAGCCTTCACTGCTGAGCCATCCTAGCGGTTACCAGTTGTGCCACAGTTCAGCATATGAATTTACATGAGCTGGGGCTGGGACAAGGAATCAAACCCTGGACCTCACAAATTGCAAGGCAAGCACTCAACCACTGAGCTATCCTGGCATCCCCAGAAGTTAAAATTTATAATACTAGATTAAACGAAGAGAATAAGAAGGTGAGGATGAGGACGAAATTTTTTATCTTACATAAATAAAAGACAAAGTTGATGTTTCGTTCATTACTATTTGTATTCTTTGCTCATTTTCTATTGGCTTGTTGTCTTTTTTTATTGATTTATAGAAACCCTTTATAGATTATGGATATTAATCCACTATATTTTACATACCGGTATATTGCAAAAGTTTTCTCCCAGGCTATTGGTTGTCTTCTAATTTTGTTTATGATGACTTTCACCAAATAGAAGTTTCTCATTTTTATGTAGCAAAACCAATTACAAATGATTTAGAAAGTACTACCATGGAAACAGCACCCTAAGCTCTGAGATACACAGCCTCTTCTACTGGGGGCCACACAACCTTGCTTAGGTTCCTAAGGTGAATTGCTCATTAGGCAATAATTTTCTGAGCTGTTCACATCGTTTTATAGCCAGGCTGATAGTGTAAATGGATCAAGTTAAGAAGAAGCAAAAAGAATTGGGAAGATTTTGTTTGTTTTCAGCTATTTGGAGGCTTCTTTCTTAAATGTTTAGAGTCATGTACTACCAATGTCAAAGGAATCCGTACCACTGAAAATCCAAAAGCATATTTATAAACAATAATCTGAGTATTTCAGACTCTTTCAAAGTATGTGAGCTTTAGAGAATAATTTGCTTTCACCATGCATGGAAGAAAAAATAAATTCCAGACCCCACAGGAATGGAAAGGCCCAAGAGTCCACTGACTCCTAGAAACCTCTACCAAGTTTCCCTCCAGCCTCTCACAGAAGATTAGCACAGGCCCAACCTGATCCTGAACAGTTTAAAAAACCCTAATGGTCGAATAATATTTTGCCTGCAAGACTTACTTAGTCCCTGTTCCTGCAAACTCTGCATAAAAGCCTAGTACTTTGTGGAGGCCCTCCCACTTGGTCAGAACTCTCCTTTCCTCCTCCCCTACCTATTAGAACTCCATGGTATTTTGGGCAGGCAGTGCAGAGTGCAGGCCTAAAAGATGTTTCTGGCCTCCTTCACCCTAGCTGAAACCTAGCTGCGAGATACTCCTTGAGGAACTTGATTCCTGGGCAATGAAGATTCTGCCATATAATCATTCATCAGTACCCAGTGGTACCAAGAGGAGAAACAATCTGTCTCACATAGACTTTAAAATGAAGATTATAACAAGAGACAAAGAAGGTCATTACATAATTATAAAAGGATCAATCCAACAAGAGGACATCACTCTCATGAACATTTACGCACTCAACACAGGAGCACCTAAATGCATAAAGCAAATATTGACTGACATAAGGATAGAAATCAATAGTACCACAATCATAGTAGGAGATTTTAACACTCCACTGACACCAATGGACAGATCTTCCAGGCAGAAAATCAACACAGAAACACTAGCCTAAAATGACACACTAGACCAGATTGATTTAATTGATATTTTTCGAGCATTTCATCCCAAAGTAGCAGAATATACATTCTTTTCAAGTGCACATGGAACATTTTCCATGATAGGCCACAAAACAAGCCTCGATAAATTTAAGAAAATTGAAAGGATATCAATCATCTTCTCTAATCACAATAATATGAAACTAGAAAGCAATCACAAGAAAAAACTAAAAATCACACAAACACATGAAGGCTAAATAACATGCTACTAAACAATTACTGGGTCAGCAATGAGATCAAGGAAGAAATCAAAAGGTACCTTGAGACAAATGAAAATGAAAATACAACAATCCAAAATCTATGGGATACAGCAAAAGCAGTCCTAAGAGGAAACTTCATAGCAATGCAGGCCTACCTAAAGAAACGAGAAAATTTTCAAATAAAAAGTTTAACCTTACTCCTAAGGAAACTAATAGAAGCACTACAAATGAAGCCCAAAGTGAGTACAAGGAAGGAAATAATAAAAAATCAGTAGAAATAAATGAAATTGAGACTAAAACAATACAAAAGATCAATGAAACCAAGAGCTGGTTCTTTGAAAAGATAAATAAAATCAACAAACCTTTAACCAGATGCCTCAAGAAAAAAATAGAAAGGACCCAAATAAATAAAATCAGAAGTGAAAGAGGAGAAGTGACAACAGACACCAAAGAAATACAAAAGAATTATAGGAAAATACTACGAGCAATTATATGCCAACAAATTGGACAACCTAGAAGAAATGGTAAATTCCTAGAAACAAACAAACTTCCAAGGCTGAATCAAGAAGAAACAGAAAATCTAAACAGACCACTACTAACAACAAAATCAAATCAGTAATCAATAAGCTCCCAACGAACAGTCCTGGGCCAGATGGCTTCATAGGTGAATTTTATCAAACATTCAAAAAAAAAATTAATAGCTATTCTTCTCAAACTATTCCAAGAAATCCAAGAAGAGATGAGGCTCTCAATTCATTCTATGAGGCTACCATCACAGATTCCAAAACCAGACAAAGACACTACAAAAAAAAAAAAAAGAAAAAAGAAAAGAGAACTCTAGGCCGGGGGTGGCGAACCTATGGCACGTGTGCCCAAAGTGGCATGCGGAGCAATTATTTCGGCATGCGGAATTATTGTTTTTTGTTATAAAAACATCCTATGCCTCTTATAGACATAAAAATAATCGATACCTCTATCTCACTCAATGGGTTGGCACGCGAGTCGAGCGAGTATACTCTTATTTCATAAACTTTGGCACTCAATCGCCAAAAGGTTCGCCACCCCTGCTCTAGGCCAATATCCCTAATGAACACAGATGCAAAATTCTCAACAAAATATTAGCAAATCAAATTCAGCAATATATTTAAAAATATCATACACCATGATCAAGTGGGATTTGTTCCCAGGATGCAAGGTTGGTTCAATATACATAGATCAATTAACATGATACAACACATAAACAAAATAAAAAATAAAAATCATATGGTCATATCAATAGATGTAGAAAAAGCATTTGACAAAATCCAGCAGCCATTTATGATAAAAACTTTCAGCAAAGTGGGAATAAAGAAAATATATCTTAATATTATAAAGGCTATATATGATAAACCCACAGCCAACATCATACTTAATGGGGAAAAGCTAAAAGTATTCTTAAGATCAATAACAAGACAAGGATGCCCATTGTTACCACGCTTATTCCATATAGTACTGAAAGTCCTACCCACAGCAATCAGAAAAGAGAAAGAAATAAAAGCCATCCAAATAGGAAAGAAAGAAGTAAAAGTGCCATTATTTGAAGATAACATGATACTACATAGAGAGAACCCCAAAGACTGCACCCCAAAATTACTGGAACTGATAAATAAATTTAGTAAAGTAGCAGAATACAAAATTAATATCCAGGAATCAGTTGCATTCTTTATACACCAGTAACAAACTAGCAGAAAGAGAAATTAAGAAAACAATCCCAGGAATGTGAGATGGCTCAGCGGGTTGAGCACTTGCCTTGCAACTGTGGGGTCTGATTATCGTGAGTCCCAGCCGTGGCTGTGCAGACCCATATGCTGAACTGGGGCACGCTTCCCATGTGAGAGGCCCCCAGTTTGGTTTCCGCCCCGCATGGCCCCACATCCACCTATGGAATGAAACTATGTTGAAACTAATGATGTACAGCTGTGGGGACTACTCTGGGCCCTCCCTTTTCTCTCTGTGTCTGTCTGTCTGTCTGTCTGTCTGTCTGTCTGTCTGTCTGTCTGTCTCTCTCTCTCTCTCTCTCTCTCTCTCTGTCAAACAATAAAATAAATCTTAAAAAAAGAAAAAGAAAACCACCCCATTTACAATTGCATCAAACAACAACAAAAAACAAAAAAAGGAAAAAGAAAGAAAGAAAAGAAAAAGTAACCTAGGAATAAATTTAACCAAGGAAGTAAAAGATCTGTACTCAGAAAATTATAAGACACTGAAGAGGGAAATCAAAGAAGATACAAATAAATGGAAACACATACCATGCTCATGGGTAGGAAGAATTAATATTGTTAAAAGGTCCATACTACCCAAAGCAATCTATAGATTCATTGCAATTCCTATCAAAATACCAATGTCATTTTTTTTTTTTGCTGAACTAGAACAAATAATCCTAAAATTTATATGGAAACATAAAAGACCTAGAATAGCCATGGCAACCTTGAGAAAGAATAACAAACTTGGAGGACTCATGCTACCAGATATCAAATTATACTACAAGGCCACAGCTACCAAAACAGTATGGTGTTGGCATTAAAAAGTGACACACAGATCAACAGAACAGAATAGAGAGCCCAGAAATAAACCCATGTCTATACGGCCAATTAATCTATGACAAAGGAAGCAAGAGTTTACATTAGGGTAAAGACAGTCTTTTCAATAAATGATGTTGCAAAAATTAGACATATACATGCAAAAAAAAAGAAAGAAATTGCACTACTTTCTTATACCACATACAAAAATAAACTCAAAATGGATGAAAAACTTAAATATAACACCTGAAACCATAAAATTCCTAGAAGAAAATATAGGAAGTAACATCTCAGACATTACCCTTAGTCATATTTTTAGTATCTCATCAGGTGAGGGAAACAAAGGAAAAATAAAACAAATGGTACTACATCAGACTAAAAAGTTTTTTCCACAACAAAAGGAACCATCAAAAAACAAAAAGGTGGGGAAGCTGGGATGGCTCAGTGGGTTAAGCACTCGCTTTGCAGCCCTGGAACCCAAGGATCGAATCCCGGGCCCGGCCCATGCAGACCCATATGCTGAACTGGGGTGTGCCCCCAGTTCAGTTCTTGCCAGGGCCTATGGAGGAGGCTCCTGACCCAGTTCCTGCCCTGCACAGCCCCGTGCCCACCTGTGGAGTGAAACTATATGGAAAACTAATGCTGTCAACTATGGAGACTGCTCTGGGCCCTCCCCCTTCTCTCTGTCTCTCTCTGTTCTCTCTCTCTCTGTCAAAACACAATAAAAATAAATCTTAAAATAAATAAATAAATAAAAATAAAAAAAGGCATCCTATAGAATTGGAGAAGATATTCTCCCATGAGGTATCCAATGAAGGGTTAAAATCCAAAATTTGTAAGAAACTCATACAACTTAACACCAAAAAGCAAACAACCCAATTTAAAAAGGGTAGAAGAGCTAAATAAACATTTCTCTAAAGAGGACATACAGATGGCCAATAGACACATGAAAAGAGTGTTGGTGAGGATGTGGAGAAAAAGGAACCAACCCTTGTGCACTGTTGGTGGGACTGCAAATTGGTACCGCCACCATGGAAAACAGTATAGAGGTTTCTCAAAAGATTAAAAATGGAACTACTTCATGATCTAGTAATTCCACTCCTTGGCATTTATCCAAAGAAATCCAAAACACTAATTTGAAAAAAAATATATGCCCCCTTATGTTTGTTTATTACGGCATTATTCACAAATAGTCAAGATATAGAAACAACCTAAATGCCCATCAATAGACGACTGGATAAAAAAATTGTAGTATATTTACACAATGGAATATTACTCAGCCATAAAAACAGAATGAAATCTTACCATTTGCAACAACGTGGATAGAACTAGAAGTGATAATGAGTATGCTAAGCAAAATAAGTCAGACTGAGAAAGACAAATACCATACGAGCTCACGAATATGTGGAAGCTAAAGAACAGAATAAATGAACAATCAAAACAGAAATAGACTCAAATTGACAGTGCCTGATAGGAGGGGGGGTGGGGGATAGGTGGAAGGGTGAAAGGATTGGGAAATGCAACTTGATAGACTCATAATGAGCAGTTACAGGGATGTGAGGTACAGTATGGGGTGTATAGTTAATGTCGAAAAAGCTATGCATGGTGTCCGGTGGACACTAGCTCCATTAGGGGAAGCACTTTGTAAATTATATAAATGCCTACCCACTGTGTTGTACACCTGAAAACAACACAAATTAATGTTGAATGTCAACTACTACTAAAAAAAAAAATAATAATATATATATATATATATATATGTGTGTGTGTATATGTATATATACATATATATATAATATATGTGTGTATATACATGTATATATACATATATATACACATATGTGTATATATATTCATTCACAGGATGTAGAATACAGCACAGGGAATATAGTCAATGGTATTGTAATAGCTAATTTAAAAAAAAATCTGTCTCAATGATGTTTCAAAACCATGATACCTATAATCTTACAACAACAACAAAAAAATCCTTCCTTTGCTGAGGCCTGTACCAAGTAACTACACTCTTCCTCATTGCTGTCAACTACTGACCTCTTGGGCATCAAGGACTTTAGCCCCGTTAATCAGAGTCTGTCTTTCTACTCTAAGTCAGACTCTGCCTGGTCATGACCTCCTATATCCTCCTATATTTCTACATCTCCTTGTCTTTACTTCATGCTTTTGTTCTTCAATAGCATTGAAAGTTCAGTTCCTTGATATCCACTTTCCATCATACTGCTGTCTATCAATCCTCTCCTGGATTTGCTACTCTATCAGCCAACCACTCTGCTATCAATATCCTAGATTCCCATCACTCCAAGTCTACCATTTGTCCCACAAAATACAACTCCTGTTTGAATAGAATGTCCTCTGCTTTAACCCCTTAGTTGCTGAGTGCTGTGAAAGCAACCACTATCATGAGAGCTGCTTCCTCTAGAAATTCATCATCTCCAATATTAGTTGGGTCTGCAGCATAGCTCAGTTATTCTCCTACCGGTACATGTCTGAAGATTGCTGCCATTAGCACAAGTTTTAAAAACCATGCCACTGTCCCCACTATCCCCTGCTCCTAGCAGAGGACCTCAACTTCTTCTGCCTAGAGAAAACAAAACCCAACCGAAAGAAACTCTAGCTTTCTGTCTCCCTAAAATCTTACCAAACCCCTCTGCTCCATTATATCCCTTGCTCCTGTCAAATGAGATTTAAAAAGTGCTCAGCAGAGTGCTAGCAAAAGGTAAGAAAACAAAAAATAATGGTAGTGGTAATGTTAACGAAGTTAACCTCACTGGTAGCCTAGTCCTTTGTTCAGTTCAAGTTTCATCTCTGCACCAGTGCTCAGGATACAGTTGTCCCTTCTCCTGAGGCACCTTGATCAACTATTTTTATTTCTCTTTCAGTCTTCAACTTTTCCCTTTCACTAGCTCTTTCTCTACAACACAGGGAAATGCTGAGATCTCAAAAAATAAATAACCCTCCCTAAATCCTGTGCCCCACTTCACTAACTCTCCTCACTTCATAGATAAGTTTCTTGAAAGAGTGGCCTCGCTGTCTGAATCCATACCCTCTTTTCACTTGCTAGCTGCAGAGGTACTATCTAGTAGAAGAGAGTGGACAGGGCTTATTTACCAAAGCTCTGCTCTTTGGGAAATCTCTTTAGAGATTAGAAAAAATATGTAGTAAAAAGAATACACTGTATTGCTATTAATTCAGATTTTTAATAATATGAATAATTTTTAATAACAGGAATGAAAACAGATTTTCCTTTGTATCAACACTACCTCTGACTACAGTGTAAGCAAGATTGTTCAAAGTGTTAACTTTCCTGATTCTCTAGATCTAAAGGTTAGAATCATTCTCTCCTCTCTCTGAGTTCCTAGTTAGCATATTAGTATATACTTGTCATACCCTATCACTTTATCTCAAGTTATCATAGAATTCTTTGTGGTTAATAAATATTTGATAAATGAATGGACTTTACAAGCATCTCTTATAGTTCAGATAATTCTAATTGCAAATTAAGTTGACTTTTAAATCAGGTCCCCTGAGGGAAGCTGGGATGGCTCAGCCAGTTGAGCACCTGCCTTGCAGCCCCAGGGTCTGAGGATCGAATTCCAGCCCCAACCCATGTGGACCCATATACTGAACTTGGCGTGTCCCCAGGTCAGCTCTTGCTGGGGTGTTGGAGGCCCCCATCCCAGTTTCCGCCCAGCACAGCCCTGTGCCCACCTGTGGATTGAAACCACATTGAAAATTACTGATATACGACTATGGAGACTGCTCTGGGCCCTCCCCTATTTCTCTCTCTCTCTCTGTCAAGAAAACATTAAAAATAAACCTTTAAATCGGGCCCCCTAAAGAACCTCCATTGACATTTTATTAACTTGATATTGGTGTCTTTTTACACATTGCATTTAGTCATTCACATCCAATAATTTAGGTTTTCACTTACTTAAATGTGCCTTGCAAAGTCTCAAATACTGAGGTATTATCATGTCATTTGGGTTCAGTCTGGAAGGACTAAGGTAAAAGCCAGGAATTACCAAATCTGAGGGAAGTAAGCAAGACATTCTGAAGGAAAGAATGCATTTTCCCCCTCCCTCACCTGGAAAATACCCCAAGAAATGCTCCTCCAGGAGGCACTGAGTCTACCTGCCACACAGTGTCTATTCCCCTCTGATTCAATGTCTTTCACATAGTCTGAGTGTCAGCTCCTCAGTACAGGCATGGCTTTGACCTTGCTGGACCTCCCTAAGTTTTTCTCTTTTTTGAAACAAAGACGTTGCCTAGAAAGTCTCAAAAGCTTTTTCTGGTGCAAATAACTGGACATTACATACAGCATGGAAATCAAATTTTATTTTGAAAATCAGGTTCAATTC
>PVKE010026292.1:0-22414 GCA_004027555.1 Craseonycteris thonglongyai
AACATGCATTATGAATATTCAGAAGCTATTAAATATAGTACTTTCTAATGTAATAATAAAACCCATTTGTGGGTGGGTGGAGGGGTGGGGAGGGACTGTTGTGGGGTGGGGTGTGAGGGTGGGGGTCTCTAGAGCAAGCTTAGCTAACCTGTGGCCCAGAACATCTTTGAATGCTGCCCAACATAAATTCGTAAACTTTCTTAAAAAATTATGAGAATTCTTTGCAATTTTTTTTTTGCTCATCAGCTATCATTAGTGTTAGTATATTTTATGTGTGGCCCAAGATAATTCATCTTCCAATGTGGCCCAGGGAATCCAAAAGTTTGGAAACCTCTCTTTTAGAAGAAAAATAATATTAGCATTGTTTTAAAAAATAAGAATATTTAGAAACTATTATTCAATGAAACACTGTTTGGAAATGGTGTTTTAGCATAAAATTTGAAAACAATTAGAAGTACAGATTCTCCTATGAGTCTTTGATTATTCTTAGTCAGGCCTGCCCTTCATCTCCATGGCTGAATTTATAAATATATACAATATTCTGCATCTATATGCTTAAGTTTCCAAAATCCGATTTTTTATTACAACTTTGGACCAATTATTCTTCAGTGTTAAACTTGAGAACTAGTATTTCATTATTCTATTAGAAAATGATCTGTTTTGGGGAGCATGCTGAAAATAATAGTTTAAAAATATAAAACATAAAAAAGTGTTGGAAATTGATTTAAAATAATCTATTTTTAAAAAAGCTTTAGAAATCAGTGTATTTTGAAGCATGATGAGACATGTAACAATTTTAATATTACATTTTGGTATATTTCAATGGACAAAATACATTTAATTATAGAACAAGAGAACTTAAAATAAATACAGAGCTTATAATTTTGTATTTAGAAATGGTTTTGAATTGGACTTGTTTATTACCTGTTATACTTAAAGCACTTGCCACTTATATATATTTTTATGCTATCCAAATTATAGAGGAGTAATTCTGTTAAATGCTAAATGGCATGATCTTACTAATAGTAATAAAAAATATTTAGCAAGTATACTTCTTTATGAAAATAAATAAGTTTTATGCTTGATTCCAGCCAAAAGGCCAAGAAGTGGGAAGCTAGGATGGCTCATTGGGTTAAGCGCTAGCTTTGCAGCCCTGGGGACTGAGGATCAAATTCCAGCCCCAGTTCATGCGAACCCATATGCTGAACTGGGGTGTGCTTCCAATGTGGGAGGCCCCCGGTTTGGTTCTTACATCCTAGTTTGGCTCCTAGCTCAAGGGGGCTTGCCTTCTATACGGGAGATCCCCCAGCCCAATTCCCATCCTGTGTGGCCCCCATCCACCTGTGTGGAATAAAACATGTTGAAAACTGATGATGTACAACTATGGAGACTGCTCTAGTCCCTCCCCCTTCTCTCTGTCTCTCTCTGTCTCTGTTTCTGTCAAAACCAATAAAATAAATCTTGAAAAAAAAAAGGCTGAGAAGCAATGAGGATACATAACTTTTAACTGCATGTCTATTTACTATTCATTGATAATTTATCTTATAATTATATTGCTGGAAATGCTAACTTTTTTTGGTCAAGGGAACAATCATGACTACTTTAGATCTAATGCTTGGATATATGTCTATGCTTAAGGTAGCGAGCAGGGTATCTATACTATGTGTAAAGTCAGGATCCCTTTGACTGGGATGCTTCCAGCCTTCTGTTAAGGGGCCTTTTCCATACTATGGTTAATGGTTGTCTTGCTTTTTCTAGGAGATGATGCCATGGAGGCAGTTAAACATGGTTTGGATGGGATCTTGGTCTCGAATCATGGGGCTCGACAACTCGATGGGGTGCCAGCCACTGTGAGTTGCGGCGTATGCTGGGATATCCCTCTGGAGTTCTTATTCCCATCACAATTTTGATTCTCTTTGTGTCTGCCTCTTCTCTGTAAATGTTTTTGTGTGAGTGCTCAAGGTAAAATATATGTGCATGGATGAGAACTTGGATTTTCAATTTAGTGGCACATAACTACCTAAATTAGATCATGGATTAGTTCGATGCACTTATTTGAAGACGTATGAAAGAAAGCCTTTGTTAAATAATAAGTCATTTGTGGGTAAGAATTATTTTGCTATTCGTAGGTATACTGATAGGTACAATGTAAATTGGAATTGATTATGCCACAAAAGTAGGAATTAACAGGTAGTTTTGTCTCCTTAATAGAAGGAAGGTGGAAATCCTATAGTCCATGTCCGGGGAGGTCAGCCACAAACAGACTACCCTGCTGGAGCTACCAACTACCTTGGCTGCACAGGAGAATCACCTGGGGAACGTTAAAGAATCCCCATGCCCAGGCTGCACCCCAGATCAGCTGATCAGAATCTCTGGGGGCAGCGGGCATAAGCATCGGTATTTTGTTAAGCTCCCCAGGAGATTCCCAGTGTGCAGCTATGGTTTTTATACACTGTACACTTTATGCTGGGAAATCAGAGTCCACAATCTAGATATAAAAGTAAACTAAATCGGCTGGAAAGGAGTGGGATTGAATTAAACCATAAAGGAGAGCAGTCAGCCCTAAGAGGGCCAAGAACCATGGAGACCAACAGAGACACTGGGGCAGATTTTAAGATCAAGGATGAGGGACCCAGAAATGGATCAAAAGTCATAGAGACAGACACATATCTTGGGCTGCATTTCTTTGATCCATGATCCTGAATGGGGGCGAGGAACTGCTGGTGGGGTGGGGTATGCAAGAGTAGTTCTCTTCCACACTGTCCACGTGTGGGGACTGGGCTAAGATTCTTTTAGATGAGGCAGTGGTTTTACAGTTGCCTTTCACCTTAGCCTGGTCCCCACATGCACCCCTGTTTTCAGAGGTTCATAAGCCTAAATATGCAATGGGAAAGAATGGGATGTGTTCAGGGAATTCCAAGTGACCCATTTTGTTGGCAGTAGCTGGAGCGGGTGGGAGAGTCCTGAAAGTATCCCTGCCTGGACAGGTCAGGGAGGAAGCTCTTGAATGTGAGTCATTGTATATGCTATAAAAGAGCCTTGATTTCTCAGCAGAGTCTTATAATGGATTTTCGAAGGACAGGAAGCAGGAAGAGCCATCAGGTGGCCTAAATTTTTATGACAGCCAAGAGAAAAGGGCCTGAACTGTGACAGGGCAGAGGGAATCAATTTCCGTTCCAAATCTTAGTTTTCTCATCTTTTAATGTTTAAACCTCATTAGGTTATGTCTTTGGCGCCTTTATACTTTAACATTCTACAATCCAGTTTATTACAGGCAAATTAGTTAACATGACGCAACAAAACTTTAAAATATTGTATTTACCCGTTAAGGTAGATGGACTTTATAGACCACCATCTCTCAACTGGATCTTCATGTTCCTTTTCCCCCTTTTTATCACAATCATTCGGTCATAGTTATTGTATGGATGGTTTTAATTGGATTAACCAGTTGAATTTATTTTAAAAACTCTGAGAAGAGTAGAACAATTTAGTCAACTAGTGACAGATTGTTGTTTCATTGCGGCATATGCCGCAACTCATAGTGGCTGGCACCCCATCGAGTTGTCGAGCCCCATGATTTGAGACCAAGATCCCATCCAAACCATGTTTAACTGCCTCCATGGCATCATCTCCTAGAAAAAGCAAGACAACCATTAACCATAGTATGGAAAAGGCTCCTTAACAGAAGGCTGGAAGCATCCCAGTCAAAGGGATCCTGACTTTACACATAGTATAGATACCCTGCTAGTGGTTGATTTAACTAAATCCATAGACCTGTTGAATAGGTCTCAGGGGAGACTAAATGACCTCAAGGGAATATTGGGTGTACATATTTGCACTCAATGGTTTTTCCTAAAGCTCCAATGGTAGGAATGAAGCAAGTCTTTGCATACTGTAGGATTATGCTGTCAAGAATGTAAATCATAAAACTGGAAGTTTTCAGCCCTTTTCGATTTAGCTTTTCTTATAGAGACCTTTTCTTTTTTTCGTAAATTTGATTTTATTGTTTTTGACAGAGACAGAGGGACAGAGACAGAGAGAGAGAGAGAGAGAAGGGGGAGGGCTCAGAGCAGTCTCCATAGCTGCATGTCATCAGTTTTTGACATGGTTTCATTCCACACAGGTAGGCGGGGGCCACGCAGGGCAGGAACTGGGCTGGGGGCCTCCTGCATGGGAGGCACGCCCCCTCGAGTCAGGGGCCAAACTGGGTGGTGAGAACTGAACTGGGGGCTTTCTGCCTGGGAAGCACACCCCAGTTCAGCATATGGGTCCCCACGGACCTGGGCCAGGATTTGATTCTTGGTGTCTGGGGCTTCAAAGTGAGTGCTCAACCCGCTAAGCCATCTCAGCTTCCCCAGAGACCTGTTTTTTTTGATATGAAATGTTGCCTGTGGACAAATAGAAGTGGAGAGTGAGGATTTCTCTGGTCAGGGAGAAAAAAGCTCAAGGCTTCTTCTTCTTTTTTTTTTTGCAGATTTATGCCTCTCTGTGTAGGAAGACATAGATTTAGTATACAGACCAAATTAAGTTTGTTTTCTAAAAATAATATCTAAATCTGCTGAAATCAAATCTAACTGGATTTTAAGAGAAAAATATCTAAGTGGTGTGGTTTATTTTCCTCTGGCTGAGGGGATATGGAAATTTATCTAAAAGGGCTTTTTGAGCTGTGGTCTAGGGACTGTTTTAAAAACTATGACCCTCCCCTTTGCCTGCTGCATGCAAGAGAGGCTTGAAAGAGGCTGTACTGTAAAACTTTTCAGAAAGGCTTGCTGTCCTGCAGCTTCTCTGATGTCATAAGTCAGAGCCAAAGGGGCAGAGTGATGTCATGGGAGGAGCACTGACATGTCAGAGTCTTTGCCTGGCCTCTTTTAAGGGGAAAGAGCTAAGTGAGCAAGCTGCTTACATTTTTCAGCCTGAGTGTCTTCATAGTATTAGGTTGATTGCAAGAAGAAAGTGGCTAGATTGTGTGATTTGTACATTTCTATAAGTCATGGAGTTCCCTTGGATGGGAAAATACTCAGCACTAGGACTCCTTGAATAGGAATTTAACTTTAGTTCATTTTAATACCACGCTACTGAGAGCCACTGCCAGACCTCTGCTATACTCAAAAGGAGTTATACATTAAGTTCATGTCAAGTTCCTTACCCTCAAGGTAATAATGTGGCCAAGATTGGTCTTGAAATAATTATAGAAAAATATGGTAGAATTAAATCAATTTGCAAAATCTATAGTACTGCAACCGTTCAAACTGGGATCTAAAGACAGATTCTCTAGAATCTGAAACAGCTTTTTTTTTTTTTTAACAGCAGCTACCATTTATTGATCAGTTCAATGAATTCTCGTGATCTGTTAGAAGTTGGAAGTTTTTTTTTTTGGTGGCGGTGGGGGGTGTTATTTTATTGTTTGAGACAAGATGAGAGGGGGAAAAAGGAGGGAGGGCCTAGAGCAGTCTCCATAGTTGTACCTCATTAGTTGTGACATGGTGTCAATTCACATAAGTGAATGTGGGGCTGCACAGGGCAGGAGCTGAACCAGGGGCCTCCTAAATGGGATGCGAGAACCTTTACCACTGGGACATTTTGGTGATTACCAGTTGCACCAGAGTTCAGCGTATAGGGTTTGATTTGCATGGGCCAGTGCTGGGAATCAAACCCCAGACCTTGCGATTTCCAGGCAAGTGTTCAAATGCTTGAGACATCCTGGGACCCCCAGCAGCATTTTTTTTTTTAATGCTAATAGTATCCAAATTAATTTAAGCTTAAAAATACAACATTCTTTCCTACTGAAAATTCTCAACTGTGGGACATTTCTATAAAATAAATATTTCAATTGTTAAGTCACATGTTTCCAAAATTGAGATCTAAGAAACAATTTTTCCTTTGAAAAGGGATCCATGCAATTCTGCTTTTGAGAAACACTTGATGTGTCAGTTTGCTTTTACTGTGTAACAAACCACTCTGAAACTGGCCATCATTCAACAGCCCTTTACTTAAGGCACAGTTCTTTGAGTTGGCAATTTGGGTGAAGGTTGGCTGGGAGGTTTTCCTGGTCTTGGCTGGGCTCATTCCTATGCATCTGTGGTCAGCTGCAGGGTCCGCTGGGTCAGGCCAGTGTAGGAGACCTCAGCAGGCACAACTCCCCACCGTCTCACATCTAGCACCTTCAGGGGACTGCTTATCGCGGAGGGGCAGATTTCCTCTAGAGTAAATTGAGATTTAGGATTAGAACAGACACATTGTCACTTCTCTCACATTCTGCTGATCACAGTGGCTACTTCAGATACAAACATGAGGAAATTGACCCATTTCTACCCTATGATGGGAGGAGATGAAATGCCACATTGCAAGAAAATGGAGATAGGGAAGGAAATAATTGCAGCCAGTTTTGTAATTGCAAACAATCAACCAAGACTACCTGGTTCAGGGATTGCCTAAGCTTGTTTAGTAGAACCCCCTCCATACCTAGGCCTGCCTGATGAAGTGTAATGGATAGAGGATGGTAGAGAGTCAGGGAAGGATTTATGGCCAGTGACCTGAACTCTGTCTCCTTGGCTTTTAATTAAAACAGCTCTGACTTTATCTGCTTTTGCTTATGTTCAACTGCTTTGGAGAGAAACCTTCCAAGGTTTCCATAACTACAATGTCAGAAGTCAGTAGTATTAACAATGAACGCTATAGGAAGGTAGAAAGGCGAGAGCTCCCTCTGAGTGGAAGTTTGGGGGGGACAAGGAGCATCCTGGATAAGTGTGGCTTGAGCAGGAACAAGAAAAGGAGTCTCTGTGAGTTGGATCCATGTGAGATTCTTCTTGCATCTCTGTGAGTTTCTTTCTGGATTCCTTAAACTGCCTGGCATAGTGCCTTGAATATACAGGGTCCTCAACAAAGTGTTTGGTAAGTTAGTGGATGGGTGGGTGAAATGAGCAGTAGTGTAGTGGCATGTCACCATATTTTCTTGTGGATTAACCCTACTGGAGTTAAGCCCACAATTAGTAGTCTAAAGAACCACTAAGGAAAGAAAAGCTAAAACGAATGGCCTCTTAGATGTGTAGCAAGCTGAAAAGAAGGAAACATAACAGTCATAAAAATCATGGATTTGTCTACTGTATTTATTTATTTAATCTCCTCTGATCAGAATGATTCTCTGAAATACTTACCCAGTAAAACTACAATAAAGGAAGAGAAAGGGGGAAGGATAGGAATGCTCTCAGCAACAGATAGAACATCCTTGTCTATAGATACATGAAACACCAATCCGGGTTCTGTTTTATAACCCAGGATTCACATTTTAAGGATCCTTATTGGTTTCCTTTTAGGCCAGGTCAGGCATTGGAAATAACTAAAGCGGCTTGATTTGCGTGACTTTGAAAATGTGTATTGAACCCAAGCTAGCTAATATTTTTCTTTGGTTCTGGTTTCAAATGGGGAAATATGCTTAATTATAGCTTGCATCATTGCTTGAAAATTGTAGCATTTATATGTTGATGTAAGTTGCCTGACTGTAAAAGGAGGACTATGTATAAGTAAAGGGGCATATGTAAGTGGATCCAAAGCATGTTTGGCAAGGCAGAAAAGCCAAAAGGAAAAGGGGAAAATCACACTACTTGCCAAACATTTCGGGGCAGCTCGCCAAATGCTGCCTTCACTTCCTCCAGATCTGTTGCCCGGTTTGGTCTTCAGCCTTTTACATAAAACTCTTTTTAAGTTTAGCCTCTAAAACTTTAGGGGAGAAGTGGGAAAGCCTTTGAGTGATTTCAGCACAATTATTTCCAGGAAAACTGCACTTGAATCTATGGTAGCTTTTTCAGCATGCATATTAAATGGGGATTGGACTTAATTTTATATTTAAATCTTTTGCTATGCATGTGAATAATGTCTACAGATTTTGACTTACAGGTCACCTTGGGAATTGTTTTCATTCTCAAGTGCAAAGATTTACATCAAAGTAGCCGACTGTCAGCTATTAGCTGTTAACTATATTGGCTATTAGCCAACTGTATTTGCTATTGCCACATGATGCTATAAAACAAGATCCCAAACTCAGTGATTTAAATGAACAGTAATTTATTCCCATGAAACTGTGTGTGAACTGAGGGTATGCTGATTCAGACCGGGTACTGGTTAGGAGGCTGGGCTCCCAGTTTCAGGTCCAGCTGGGCTTGGCTAGGCTGCTTCTGCATCCCGAATACTTATCCTGGGGCTTGCTCCTCTCATAGCAAATGCCACAGGCATGAGGGAAAGCAGAGACTCAGGAGGCTGATGGAGGCCCACGCCCAGAAACAATACTCTGCCCTCTCTGCTCACATGTTATTGTCCAAAGTAGGTTGTAAGGCCCAGGCTAATGACAAAGAGTGGTCAAGTGCACTGTTGTTGTTGTTGCTGCTTTCTCTTTTTTTGCTTTTTGTTCTGCTTTGTTTTTACTGGGAAATCCTGCAAAATTGCTTTGGAAAAGAAGCAGGTTCACAGTGGCATGAAGGATCAGGAATAATAACTCAATCCACCAGATGAACCTCTATCAGGATTGAGTTCTCTACTGATGATATTATTAGCCCGTCAGCAATTACCAATCAAGACAAGGAATTTCAAGATGCATGTGGTTGTATTCCTTTAAAAGCAAGAAAAATATTTCAATGGGGAGTTCTCTCATGTATGGGTGAATGCGAAGTGTGTTGGGCGGGGAAATCAAAACCGAAGTTTTTCATTCCTAGCCGTGTTGCATTTTTATACACCTCTGCTTGTACTATCATCTGAATACAAAGTTCAACAATTGATTTTTAATGAGGAAAGAACCTTCAGAATAATTTACATGTGCAAGATACCTCATTTACTTTGATGTATTTTATAAAGTACAGCTATAAAAAGGTTAAGTGTTTTAAAATTGTGTTTATATTTTTTTAAATCATGATCTTTGTATTTGAATGTCAGGAACAGAAAAACAGTCTTGGACTCAGAAAGAAAAACAAGCCACTCAATTCCAAATTTAGTCGTGTTTTCAGACACTAGTATTTGCACCTCTTTTATTTCAGGAGGGAATAATTTTACTGGAGTCTCCACGCTTACTTAGCTTGTTTTACTCTGAACCCCAGCCAGATAAGTCATTGGCACGCAGAGGTTGAGTTGGGTGACAGTTCCCTTCAACTGTGTCACACTATTGACCTCTTCTCCCCACAGATCGATGCTTTGCCAGAAATCGTGGAGGCTGTGGAAGGGAAGGTGGAAGTGTTCCTGGATGGGGGTGTGAGGAGAGGCACCGATGTTCTGAAAGCTTTGGCTCTGGGGGCCAAGGCTGTGTTTGTGGGGAGACCGATCATCTGGGGCTTGGCTTCCCAGGTAATTGGAGGGCAAAGCAATACATCCATAAAGCAGATGATTCGACAATGAAATACAGAGACGAAACAAGTCAGAATGATTTGCCTAAATGCTGTGTGTCTTTTACTTGCTTAGGGAGAGAAAGGTGTTCAGGACGTCCTGGAGATACTAATGGGAGAGTTCCGTCTGGCCATGGCTCTGAGTGGTAAGACCTGTCCTTCCAATTTACAGCTGTCTTTTCTTTGAGTGGTCGCTAAGCCAGGACCCTGGGTAGAAAGAAGTGAATTTGAGGGGGAAGAAGGTGGAATCATTTGGGGGTGTAATTAATTTTGAAGTTGGTTCCATATTTCCAGCTCTAGTGCAGATAGTCTCTGGACTGAAGAACTCTTCAGTGTGTGAGGTCTGTCGCACTTAGCCTCTATCTTTGGCAGTCTTATCAGGGTATTTTGGTAGGTACAAGGACCTGAATGCCCCATCATGCTCACCCTCGTTTTATAACATGCGAACAAGAAAATTCACTGGCTCGTCAGTACTTCCACTTGGATGGCTAAGTGGCATCTCACACTAACTTGTTCAAAATGAAACTGCTAACTTTTCCTATTCAACCTGCTCCCGCTGCAGCCTCTCCAGTCGCAGTTCATGTTAATACCGTTGTTTCAGTTGCTCAGATCAAAAATCTTGACTCCTTCTTGACTCTTCGTTTTCCTCACACCCTCACACTCACAAAGGCAATATGTCATTAGAATCTGACCTCACCCGACCTCTACTTTGTCACCTATGTAGAGCCATCATGAGCTCTCAACATCTTGGAGGTTGCGATGGTATCCTTGTATCTGTGTATCCTTTCCATCATGTCGTCTCCCTTGGGTATTACAGGTCTGTCTGTCTGTCTATCCTTGCCTACACCCCCTCCCAGCCTATTCTGATCATGGCAGCCAGCATGATCTTCTTAAAAACGACTGCACATACTGTAGCCATAAGCCTGAAACATGTCTGGCAACAGTCAAGGAACAGAAGGGAGATAAATGAAGCCTGGGAGGAATAAACAAGGGTGACAGCAGTAGAAGCTGAGGTCAGAGAGGTGACAGAGGTCAAATGACATATGGCCTTGTACATCATTTTAAGCACTTTGGCATTTAATTTGAGTAAACACAGAGCCATTGGTGGGTTCTGCATGGCTAACACCCTCACTTTCTTCAATTTCACTTACGTCGCCCTTTCTCAAAGGGTGCCATCCTGACCAGCATATTTAAAATGGAAGTTTGAGGGAAGCTGCGATGGCTCAGCGGATTAAGCACACTTTGTAGCCCTGGGGAACAAGGATCAAATCCTGGGCCTGACCCAGGTGGACCCATATGCTGAACTGGGGTAACCCCCGGTTCAGTTCTTGCCGGGGCCTCTGCAGGAGGTTCAGTTCCTGCCCTGCGCAGCCCCGTGCCCACCTGTGGAGTGAAACTATATGGAAAATGAATGCTGTCAACTATGGAGACTGCTCGGGGCCCTCCCCATTCTCTCCGTCTGTCTCTGTCTGTCTCTCTCTCTATCAAAAAACAATAAAAATAAATCTTTAAAATGGAAGTTTGTTCTCCACTCACCCACTCAACTTCCAGGTTTTTTCTCTATCATTATTTCTTTCTTTCCTTTTTTTTTACAATAGCACCTACCACTTCCTATACATAGATCAGCTACTTTAATTTTTAAATTACATGCATTACATATTATTTCTTTCCTCTCTAGAACGTAAGGAGCACAAGGCAGGGATCTTTGTTCTGTCTTCACTGCAGTGTTCCCAAGTGACTAGGGGAGTGCTTGGCTCATAAACAATTATTTTCTGAATGAATGAAGGAACACCATTATTACTAGTAATTACTTTAAACTTGACTCAGATAAACATCTAGATTCAAAGAATAACCTTGAGTTAATTATCAGCTCCCCCACTTCTGAAGGTGATGAGAGGGTTTCCCGTTTTGTGATCCATATCACCCAGCTTGTTGCCACAGACAGAAACCCCCAGGTCAATGGTCTGCTCTCTGCCGTGCTGAGCCTGTGTAGACACAGCCTCAGTGAGAAGAATGCCATTCTGTGAATCCTCACTCCACATTTCAGTTTGCTACAGACGTATCCTAAAAGAGAGCTTTCAGCCACGGACTCTCTATTAAATGTGGCAGAAAGAATATACTCTTTGTGTTAATAAAAATATGTGCCAGTCATTTTGTGTTAAGGACTGTTTAGGTAATAAAAATGGTCTCATGCCACATAAGATTTGGCAAGGCTACCTTGAATCATAAACCTTACATTTGTCAAGTTTTACATTCCTTGGGAAAACGATTACCTGCCTGATTATTATTGCATTCATTTCATATTAAATGTATGCATTCTTTTTGCAGGGTGCCAGAATGTGAAAGCCATCGACAAGACATTGGTGAGGAAAAATCCTCTGGCCCTTTCCAGGATCTGACAGTGCACAATATTTTCCCATCTGTATTATTATTTTTTTCAGCGTGTATTACTTGACAAAGAGACACTGTGCAGAGGGTGACCACAGTCTGTAATCCCCCACTTCAATACAAAGGGTGTCGTTCTTCTCCAACAAAATAGCAATCCCATTTAGTTCATTGCTTTTGACTTTTCAATGGGTGTCCTAGGAACCTTTTAGAAAGAAATGGACTTGCATCCTGGAAATATATTAACTGTTAAAAAGAAAACATTGAAAATGTGTTTAGACAACGTCATCTCCTGGCAAGCTGAAGTGCTGAAAAAAAAAGATATCCTTTGGTAAAATTGGAGTTAGCTCACATATAGGTGAAAAGATAACGATCTCACTGTTTACTAACATGTATTGTGTTTAGATGTCCTTAAAACAGTGTTCTTAACTTGCAAGTCCAGGTTCAAACAGTTGGGCACGCCTGGAGAAGCAGGCAACGTGGGTTTAAAACACGGAAGAGGTAGCACTTGGTAGAATCTGGGTGAACTGGTGGTAATTTGTAATTTTCTAGATACTTTTTAAAACCCTGAGCTATGCTGCTTCTTTGAAAGTAGATTTCCATTCACATCTTTAGCATCTGAATCTATCTGACTATTTTGTGATACATATTTTTAATTAAAAGGAAATAAAGCATTTTTTAAAAGAATCTGTCTGGTCCATTTGTAACAATATGGAATTCAATCATTTAAATCTCTGAACACTAATTGCCTCCCTGTTCCCCTTAGGCATATCCCATTCATTCTCATACCTCCTAGTTTCCCTTTATTCTTTTGCTTCTTTCGTTTCATGGTCACATCCAGTGACAGCTACAGTATTTGTGAGGACCATGCCAAATGAAGAGAAATGGTGGCCTCTTGCTCAAATAGCAGGACAGTCTTTTTCTTTCACAGATTCTCTCTTAACATGTCATGGTATCATTTTGCTACTTAATGCCACATTTCCTTTGGCATGGGGATATTCACAAGGCAAGTATTGACCCTCACAGGTGCCTGGGACTCTGTCCTATGATCTACCCTGACTCTTCTGTTCCTAGGTCCAGGACCCTTAGGGTGAAAGGTGACGCTGTCACTGGGCAGGTGGGTGAGCCAGCAGCCAGACTCATTCGTGGGAGGTGGGGAGATGGTGTGAGATGGGATATCATATGATTCTAGTCTCCAAACCCCCAGCGTATAGATCCCTTTGGCCTTTACTTATAAAACCTGAACTCAAAGATTAAATTATTAAGAATTTCAAACCAATAACCACAGAGCATTAAACCCCAATGTGAGGCCCTCTAAGTGTGGCATTCTGTGCAATTGCGCTGGTGGCACATCCAGAAAGCCCTGGTCATGTGACATTTAGATTTATTTCCAAACCAGACATATGACTGACTGTGGGTGGACTTGGTAGTCACTGTCACTTTGAAGTTGATGTTCTACTCTCTCCCTAGTTGTTCAGTCACTATAAAGTATGGAAAGAAATAGTTGAGAGAATCATTACCTTAAAATAGTATTGTTAGATTATGTTTATTTTATTATGCTTTTTATTCTTAGATCTACCCCTCCCCCCCTTTCCCATCTATTTCTCTCTCTCTCATCTATTTTTTTTCTCTCTCTCTCTTTTTCTTCCTCTCTCTCTTCCTTTAAATGCTAGGGCATTCCTAAATACTCTGATGGACATAAGCATAGATCTTTCTTTCTGAACTTATATCTAAGCCTGATAAAGAAAAATTATTTCATCTTATAAAAAGGAACAGTTATTACCTCTTTACATTTTCTCCATGTACAAAGGACTATTAATGTCCTATCATGTAACTGTTTTATACTTTTTGAACTAATATGATGGGTACATAATAAGCACCTCTTTGATAATTTTCTCCAACTATTCAGAAATGCCTTTGCTATTGACAAAGAACATACACTTTGGCTTCATCATAGTATGTGGTTAGATGGTGACTTGCTAAGACCTTGGGAACTTCCCACAGCTAATGGAGATCCACATACTGTGTTTTAACTAAAGTTTATTCAAGTTACAAGAGAATGGAGATTCATGGTCTTAATTTGTAAACTTCAAAATGCTTTTATGACCCTAAAAGCCATGTTCCCTCTGCAAATGTAGATTTCTATATTTTCTTCAGAGTTGTAATATAACTAAGTGCTTTATGATGTATATTGTTCCCCTAATCAGAATGCTAGACAGTTGTCTTTATTTTATTTTTTTTGAGAATGCTTTCAGTCTAGTTGTAACAGCACTAAAAACAAAGCTATCTTATGGTTGAGACAGGAAAAGGGTGTTTTGGTTGTACATTTATTTCCAGAGATTTTGTTGCTAGAACTTGATAGAAATTCTTTGAAGAAGCCAATTGACTTCTCTATTCCTGAGTTTCTTGAAATATGTTGGGTGTAGAGTAATAGGGATGGGATAGTCTGATATAGGCCAACTCTGCTTTCCTTGCATGTTACTTAATGCACATAATGCTCTAGAGGGGTGTTTCTCAATCTGTAGTTCATGTCATGGTTACGGAGGGCCTTGTTAAAACAGGTTGCTGTGCCCCATGTCCATTGATTCTGATTTAGCAGGTGTTGAGTGAGGCCTGAGCATTTACATTTCTAACATGGTCCCAGATAAGGCTGATGCTGCTGGTCTAGGCATCAAACTTTAGGAACTACTGGTCTAGTCTAGAGCAAGGAGCATCAGGTCAGCTTATTAAGCGGATCACATAATGAGCTGCTTGTTGAGCATGAGACATACCCCACCTACAAAGGCCAACTTCCCCTTAGTCAATTGATTTGTTTTGGCTGTTCCCAAACTTCATGTAGATGGAAGTGTACAGTATGTATTTCTGTTTTTTGTTTCTCTTGCACAATGTATGTGAGGTCCATTTATGTTGTTGAATAAATCAGTCGTTAGTTCTGTTTATTTATCTGTAGTAATCCACAGTATGAATTTAACACAATGTGTCTGTCTGTTCTCCTACTGTTATGTGTTTGGATGGTTTGCAACTTTTCTGCTAGAAGTTAATTTCAACTAATTTTTGTGAAAATACAGGCTTACTCTTGTTTTTTTTCTTTTTCAAGAAAAGCTAGACATCTACATTTTTAAGTAAACATTTAAAATGGAGTGTATTTAACATTTGAACACTGAATAGGTCATGGTAAACATGGTTGTTGCCCATGCCTGCCCCACGAATCACAAGTTCTCTATGCTTCTAACATCTTGTCCTTCCAGATGTTTCTCTCATGGCTAAATTCACTCTTGTGCCCTGACATGGAATGATGCCTGAGACATGTAGCAGCAATGGGTGCCTGCCAACAGAATTTGCCAGGACATCTTTTAAGTTTGCTTATATTCTACTACCTGGAAGAATGTGGGTGTGAAATGAACTTCCTTCTTTCTACCAGGCTTGGAGAGCCCAGGATCCCAGTCCCATAAGAATGAATTGAATGGTGCTGATGCTTCTTAGTGCGCAGTTTACAAATTGCATCTGTGTCACTGCTGTTATTCATTCATTTGTTTATCTTGCCCAAACGCTGGCATTTGTGAAACAGCTTTAGAGGGCTTTGGTGGTTAGTATAGCATGAAAGGAAGTTGTGACTTGTTCTCAAACAGGGACAAAAGACTTCTTATTGTAAAATTCATAATTTAATTACTGTCTGCTGGACTGCATTTCATGTCAGTTGCATAGCAACAAAATAGAGTTTGTTTAGGAAAGTCTGAATGTTTCTTATAAAGATAGAGGATGTTTTCTGAACTTATATTTGCTTCAATGTGTACTCTGTCACATGCCAATTTATAGAATGGCATCAGGATGAGAGTTTATTTTAGGTAAAATAAATGTTAATTCAAATGATAGAAGGCAATGATTATATGTTTATGTGATAGAAACTCTTATCTATCTTAAAAGAAGTAATATCCTGTTCTTATCCAAATCTAACTTGAGCAATAGGCATCCTCTTTCATCCCTAATGTGCTTGCCCATATTTGGTTGGGGAAATAAGAAATGCTTATTTTTAGTCAGTTATCAGTTTTGCCACTAAAACTTTTCTGAATATTATTTTAGACAATAGACATAGGTTTAACTGAAAATAATTTTTCAGGATATTCTAAAAGGCAGGAATTGTGTTAACCTGGATGATGCCAATAGAAGGCCTGGAATTCAAGTGAGCAATAAATTAAAAAAAATTTTTTTTTGTTCCTTTGATTTAACATCATTGGAGAGAAGAGTCTGGCTTGGTTTTCTATCTGTATGTTCTGGTTAGTTTATCTTGAAAGCTGATTATTTTTTCCACTATGTCAAATTGAAGAGCCTGTTTATAACAATGGGGTCCTCTTATCCATTGAGGTTTTTGTTTGTTTTTGTTTTTTATGGTAACGTGCTTCACATTATATGTTAGAGCTTCATTACTGAATTCACTAAATGAAAGTCAAGGCCAGCCGTCCTAAAGGTTACAGTGACTAGCCAGGTGAACCATTATTTTCTCTTACGACCATCAGATTTTCAGTTGTGAAACGAGAATATAACATGGTGAAATATGTGAGAATGTATTGTGAATGATACAGTAACGTTCAAAGTCTTATCAACAATAATTATTATCAGTAGAGATAATACAGCAAGTTTTAATATTTGAAAAATTGAATTTTTAATAAAAATGGTTAAAGATTTCAAGCAAAGTCACTGAGTAAAAATAAAAAATCACCACAGATTTCAGTATATGGAGATCATTGTTATTTGTATTAGGTGAGTACCACTTTAGACATTACTATTTATACATAATAAATAGCAGCTGGATAGATGGATAGAAATGGCCTAATATAGGACTACACAATAAATGTTACATTTCAGTAAAATATTCAACTTAGTTTTACTTGAATTTAGAAGAGAAAGTGAAATTGAAGGAATTCTTTAAAATATCATAGGGGAAGCTGGGATGGCTCAGTGGGTTAAAAGCTCACTGTGCAGCACCAGGGACCTAGGATCAAATTCTGGCCCCGGCCAGAGCAGACCCACGTGCTGAACTGGGGTGTGTCCCCAGTTCAGTTCTCTCCCTGTCTCTGTATCTCTCTCTCTCTCTCTCTCTCTCTCTCTGTCAAAAACAACTAAAAAATTTTTTTAAATAAATAAATAAATAAAATATCATAAATACTTCTTTCAGAAATAATATTATAGTTTAAAAGTGCCTGCTCATTGTATTTTTAAAAATATGAAAAGCTTAAGAGATTGGAGCAATTTTTGTCTCTGGCATATACATGTTTCAATTTTAGATAGTATCAATTTGACTCATTGCTGTGTAAAAAAATTATAAGAAATTAGCCCTCACACCTACTCTTCCTTTTATTTTCCTTTTCTGCCCCAAAGTTGTTAATATACTACTCTTATATCACCGAAGTATAAAACATCCTCCTCTCTAACAATAACTTCCAAAGTTGTATATTATTAGTTTTTATTGAAATGGGCTCAGTTCTTACTGTAGTCTTCTTAGCTTCTCCATTCCCTGGTCAACTTTCTTCTTGGTTCCCTGGAATTCACTGGTAAATTGTATTGTTAAAGATTAGCTGTATTCCTTGAGTTTGTGCACTTAAAAATATCTGCCTGACAGTCTTGTATTTGAATTAGATAAGTGTGCTATTTTGGGATTACATTTTCTTTTTGCAGACATGTTGTATTGAATTGGATGTGGAGAAATGGAGACCAGCCTGCTTTCTTCCCCGATTGTTAACTGAACCCCGCCCTCCCAAACCTGATGTCTGAAAAACTATTTCTTTTATCTTTGAATTTCTTTACCTTCAGCTGAAATTATATATCACATAGCAATTAGTTCCATATCACTTTACTACATTGCCCTTTCTTTTTCTGTAAGCCTTAACAACAATGTTATAACAATGGTAATATCAGGGTTAATATAAAAATTTGGACATTTGTTCCATTCAAACAAACATTTAAGGATTCATAGGATCCAGACAAGTGCTGCCCTATGAGTGTTTGTGATGATGAAAATGGTCTATATTTGTGATGTGCAGTATAGTAGCCATTAACTACACATGGCTATTGGACATTTGAAATGTGCTTAGTACTGGGTGCTGCATTTTATTAATTTTAATTAATTTTAATTTAAGTAGTCTGATGTGCCAATTTGTACTATACTAGATAGTACAGCACTAGATGATTAGGATGACTTGAGGCACTAAAGAAACTATACAGTAGACTCAAGACCAACCTTGCTATATGGCTACGCTGGTCTAGTCACATCAAGTCTTTTCAATGTAGCTTTCCAATTTAAAAATAAAATGGTACATATGACATCATAGATGGACCTAGAGGGCATTATGTTAAGTGAAATAAGTCAGAGAAAGACAAATACCATATGATTTTGTCTGTCTATGTAGAATGTAAAGAACAAAATAAATGAACAAACAAAACAGAAACAGACTCATAGATACAGAGAACAAACTGATGATTGCCAGATGGAAGGAGGGGTGGGGGGATGGGTGAACAGGTGAAGGCATTAAGAAGCATGAATTGGTAGTTACAAATAGTCACAGGGATATAAAATACAGCATAGTCAATAATGTAATAACTTTGTATGGTGTCAGGTGGGTTCTAGACTAGTCAGGGGGATCACTTTAACCACTATACTGTACACCTGAAACTAGTATAAGATAATATTGAATGCCAACTGTAATTTAAAATGAATAAAAATAAAATATTATAGTATTCTTGCCTGTGTGGTAGAAACATTAATTACAGTAATAAATGTAATATTTAAAATTACTTAGTAGGAAAATACTATGTTGATCTAAAGCAGCTTTGTTTTTTGCATAATTATTAATATTTTCAGTTGTGGTTTACTGAGAAGATCCCAAGATTTTGGTCTAAAGTCTTGAGTTCATGGCCCAGCCCAACCACTGAGTGAACACATTATCTTGAAAAAATAATCTTGAATGTTTATTTTCAACCTTTAGGTGGAATAAAGATATCACTAATTAATAGTATGTAATAATGAGTATTGATGCCCTTTCAAACTGTAAGAAATTATCTATGTGTTAAACTATTATAAAAATGAGTGATAAGAGTATATGGTGTGTAGTATAACAACAGACATCTTAGAAATTGGAAAAGAATGAGCAAAGTTTGTTAGACATGGTAAAATATGTCCTTTAGAGTGGACAAAACCCTGTGTTCTAAATAGCCAACTGGTATCAATAGACAGTCTCTCTCTAAGGAACATGGGCTTCCCTTTGATCCAGGAGCATAAATTCCTTTACTATATGAACAAGTTTTATTGCCCAAGTCAAGAACACACTTTTGGTTCTGATTTCTTTCTTTCTTTCTTTCTTTCTTTCTTTCTTCCTTCCTTCCTTCCTTCCTTCCTTCCTTCCTTTCTTTTTTTTTTGAAAGATTTATTTTATTGTTTTTGACACAGAGAGAGACAAAGACAGAGAGAGATAGAGAGAAGAGGGAGGGCCCAGAGCAGTCTCCATAGTTGTACGTCATCAATTTTTGACACAGTTTCATTCCACACAGGTGGGAGAGGGCTGCACAGAGCAGGAGTGGGCTGGGGGTCCTTTTGCATGGGAAGCTCACCCCAGTGAGAACTGAACTGGGGGCACACCACAGTTTAGCATATGGGTCCACACAGGCCAGGGCCGGGATTTGATCCTCAGATCCTGGGGCTGCAAAGCAAGCAATCAACCCACTGAGCCATCCCAGCATTCCTTGACTTTCTTTATTCTTGATGCCGTGCTATATGGTTTTAATATTAATAAGTAAACCTTTCAGAGGTTTTGAAAAAATCTGAATAAAGAAGATAATAGTTTTGCCCTAGTCAAAAATAAAATTTTGGTTCAAATATTAGTTCATATTATAACCATGGTATCTAGTTTAAATATGAATGAACAATATCATCCTGATGTTTTGAGAATCTGAATAATAGTAATTTAATATGTGTCATGATGTGAACATTCCTGTTCTAAGTAATGATTTTTTTTTAATGCACTAAAAAGGGAGGATGAAACTTTCTCAATAATCTAACTAAATAAAGTTAAAATGTAGTGTTTCCAAATATATATTCTGCAAAGTATACAGTCATGTAACTGTTCTTGTTCTATTAACAATGGCTGGGTTTTTTTCTGGACAGTGTATGATATCAGGCATTAGTAGACTGTTAATTTACCCTAAAAAGAAAAAAAAAGGATTTCATTTGTGGAAAATATTAAATATTCATGATTGTGGGCAAGGCAGTGTATATAAAAGCCAGAATCCATAAATTTGAAAATGCAGTGATTGGACCAACCAGTGGTTTTGTCTACACAACTGCATAAACAGTGTGTCTGCTTTCCACTAAATTGACCAGATGCTTTGTTGTCATGTAAACACAATCTAAATGAAATACACAGATTTTACCACAAACCTTATTTTAGCTAAATGTTTCTTGGCTAATCTTATTCCAGGTCTGTTAACAATTTATCCAGAATGATTTGATTGGCTTTCAACTCTTTTGCCATGTCTTGTCTATCCTTTATTGGGCAGGCAAATGATGGAGAAAATGATGCAAGTGCAAGCAAATAAACACAGAAAGAGAAGACTTTGGAAAGCAAGACACTCCCCACAGTTGTTGACCCTTGCTCAGGAAGGGAGTGGTTAAAAGGGCATGGGACATTAATGCCCAAACTGCCTCCTCTTTTATGATGCCTCCTCCCAGGACCTCAGGAATGAGAATCTCTTCCCCCACTGCTAAATATACTCTTTATTAACACCCCTATTTCCAAAGTTCCTCAAAGCTTCAGGTAAGTAACTAGTATCAATGTACTTTTTTTAGAGTTAATTAAAAATGATACTTGATGAATTAATTAAAATTATTTTGTTGCTAATGATTTTTGTTAATGGTGACATTCCTGTTGCTTTTCCAAACCTCACTGATGATGAAGGTTGACATGGTCCACCAATATTCTTTACCTTGTCCCAAGAAAAAGGAATGAGAGATTATAGACCTACAACAACAACAACAAAATAAAACTCAAGTCATGCAAGACTACAACTCTTAATAACAATTTCAATTAATTATATACATGCTGACCCTTCGGGTTTTCAATTCTCATTCAGAAACCAAGCATGAATCAGATATTCTTAGAAGTTCAATCTGATATAAGAGCCAACACGGTTTGCCTAGTCTAGATTCATTTATATTTTTGCATCCACCAAACTAAGAGTTAAGAATGAAATTGAGAATTATCAGCCTGTTAGAACATGCTCACAATCACACCTTGTCTGTACTATTGAATCAGTTCTGTAAAATAAGTAATCTTGTTTGCCACCAGCTATCTTATGATAATGTGGCAGTTATTAAAACAATATACTGACTGTGTTAATGAGTTTTTGTTTCTTAGTTGCTTTCAGTTTTATATTCCACCTATGAGTGAAGTCATATGGTTCTTAGTTTGTTTCTGTCAATGGTTTAGTGGTTACCTGAGGGGGAGAAGGATGGGGGTGAGAGAGGAGGGACGGGGAGCCCAACATATGGTGATGGAAAGAAAACTGACTCTGGGTGGTGAATACATAATGCAACACATTGACAAGGTACTATAGAATTATACACATGGAACCTATGTAATTTTCATCAACCAATGTCACCCCAATACATTTAACAATACAAAAAAAAGAAACAATACACTATGTTTAAACCTCTTTTAACCAGTTTCATGTGGAGGGTGCAAATAAGTAGAGGTGTGGAATTTTATGGACATGACTTGTAATTTTCTAGAGGATGCCGAGATGCCATTAACCTTGAGGTCGTGACCCGATGAATGCTAGAGTGAGAGCTGCCGTCAGACCTCCTTCTGTTAGCGCACACTTTTTGGTGCTTTCAATGTTTATCTCAGGGAAGAAAGAGTTCTGTTATCACTAACTGTAATACTTATCAATCCTCTAGTATAATGCCAAATATAAAGTCAAGGACAATAGAAAGCGTCTCCCACTTAACTGTGTTCTGTCTATGCATGTAGTATTGCTTCCAGTTTTGGTCACACTGAGCACATTTAAGGGAAAGCAAACAACATGGTAAAGATGCCTAGATATCAACTGATGCTTATAGAGAGCATAACACCATCTCGAAGTTGACATGCGAAGATCTCTACTTTCTTATATGCTATTAAGTAAGTATATTCATAAACTTACACAATGTCTTCAGAACAAAACAAACACCAATAAGGAAAGATTATGAAAAAAATAGTTCTGGAAGCTGAATGTCGTATCCATGAGGGCAGAGAATCTGTCTTTTTTTTTCTTCTGTGTTGTACCTTATGTAAAAACATTGTAGTTAATCAATAAATGTTTGTTAAATTAATCAATGAACACTTATTAGGGATATTAGAGGTTTCGTTTGTTTGTTTTTAGTACCGTCTTCAACAGTCTACGCTTAACATTAAATATAGCAAATCTTTACAGATTTCTATTAAGAATACTTTAAATCACAATATTTAATAGAAGATTCTCAGAATACTGATTTTACACCTAGTATTTTATGATCATCAATTGCTAATGTGACATTTTTTGATTTTTTAAAAGATTTATTTTATTGTTTTTGACAGAGAGACAGAGACAGAGACAGAGAGAGAGAGAGAGAGAGAGAGAGAGAGAGAGAGAGAGAG
>PVKE010026293.1:0-22770 GCA_004027555.1 Craseonycteris thonglongyai
GAAGAAGGGGGAGTATTTATGTGTAGGGGCGTCACTGTCCTTGTGTCCACTCAGTGTCTTTTGGTTAAAACAAGTGAAGGTTCCTTTAGGGGACACCTGGCTGTCACTCTCGGGGGCTGTGAGGTCACTTTTAGGTCAAGCTGCAGGAGAAGGCTTGGGGACCAGCCCACACAGCACCTCGCCTCCCTTGGCTGCAGTGGCTGGTCAGGGAGAGTGCGGTCAGGGGAGCTCCTCAGACAACAAGGCTGGCTTGTCTGTGTCGTTGCTCCCTGGGGTTGCTAAGGGGTAGCAGCTCCGCCTTCTGATGACAAAGTCCATGTTCTTGATCAGTCCTGCAGACTGGGGACAGCATGGAGGTGCTGAGAAGCACAGAGCCAAGGGCTGGAGAGACACGGGCCCCGTTGGGGAGTGTCGGGGTCTCGCCCTGCCTGAAGGCCACATGTGAACGGTTCCATTCAACGGACCAGTGTCCCCCCGCCCCCACTTATTTTCTTAGCCAAATTGGATTTGGGTTGCTAATGCTTTTGCCACTGAAAAAAAATGTCCTGGCTTCTTGGAATACTAACCGCTGGCTCGTAGAGAATGACAATGATAATGCAGTGCTAGTAGAACCACAGAGAAGGGCCCTCTCTTCCTTTCATCTTTGACTATGACACATGGCCCATGGACGCAAACGTGCGTTCAAGATAAACACCTTCTGACGAGTGATCGAGACGCGCGGCCGGTGGTCGCCCAAGTCCGGGAGGAGCCCGGGCGGTGGCCGGGTGCTCACCCGGGGTCTCCCCGCGAGCGCTGTTCTGAGTGGGGCGGTGTCTTGCTTCTCTCTAGAATTGTTCCAGATCGGCCTGTGTGTTCACGGAATCACACGGCACGCGTCATGGAGGCGTCACGGCTGTCAGTGGACATTCAGGGACGTCCTCTCTGCGTAGCTCGAGCTCACACACTTTCAGGGGTGTCCTAGGGTTCGGCATGACAGCCCCCCAGAGTGCTCGTCCATGAACCCCACACTGACAGCAGAGAGTTTATTGAGGTCGCTCAGTCCCACAGAGCTCCTGTTGGAAACAAACGGAAGCCTCATGTGTTGCTTTTGACTCAGCACAGCCACCTGTCACCCCTGGTCCTCATCCAGGCCGCTGATGGCTGCTAGGGACAGTTGTACACCCAAGCGAGTTCATGCTACTCTGGAGCACGAGCTTCCATCCAGCCCAGTCCTCGTGAGAGCGAGCGATTCCAAGTGTCCTTTCAGCTCGATGCCACTTCCGGTGGCAGCGCGTCAAGTCCTCATGGCTCTGTCCCCTACACCCTTAGCAGACGACCTTGCGTAATGGGGATCTTGAGGTGCCAAGTTGTTTGTTTCTTAGCTTGGCCACGATGAATCTCATCCACATCCACACCCTGGTTTCCTGCCCTCTCTTGTCCAGGGGACACCCCCAGCTGTCCCTTCCTTCACATCAGGCTCTCCCAGTCTCCCACGCCCCGCCTTGTCGTTTTTATCAAGTCTCAGCTCAGCAAGGCCGCCCTTCCCTCTGGGTGCCCTCACCTTTCTCCCGGTGCACAGTGTGTCCTGTGTAGATGTCACATGGAGGTCCCTCAGCGTGTCACAGTCACAGAGACAAACCAACCAGCCGCAGACTGGAAACGTGTGAGATGTATCAGCACCGCTTATTAAAAAGAAGTCAAAATACACCTGCTCATCAGTGACCTGTGAGGAGAGAAAGAGATCCTCATGAAAGAATGTCGTTGCTTATGACCATAGCCACTGCGACTTCCCACGACGTCGGCTAGCTATTTGCTTGTCTTCCACTTTTAGTTTTGATGGCGCTGACACGCAGAAGACAACACTTACCATTTTAACCATTTGAAGTGTGCAGTGCCGTGGCACTGCATGCCTTCACGAAGGTCTTATTTCATCTGGCAGGAGTGCTAGAATGAATATCTCAAAACTGAAACCCGGCTCGAAAGTGCAGGCACTGGGCCATCTGTTTCTTTTTAACCTGCCAGAGAAAGGAGGCTTTATGTCCAGGGACCCCGCTGAGAATGGTGTTCCCTCGGCACAGAGAGCAGACAGAACTAGTCAGGAAGCCCGTGGCGCTGAAGTGGTACATCCCCCCCGTTAAACGTTCTGTCCCTGGAGAGCGGGGCATGACGGTACCTAGAGAAGAACTGGTTTCCACGTGATTGCAACATGTCCTGAATCGTAAGAGCCGTTCAGAACCCCAGAAAAACACCAGTGACAGGCGCAGCTATCTTTTGGGGGTCTGTGGGTGGGGAGCTAGCCCCCACCAGCCACCATGTGTTCATGAAGGAGATCCTTTATACATTCCTTTTACTGATGAGGATGGCTTAGAAGGACGTCCAGAATGAAAAGCTTGTAAAGGAAGGCGTGGGCCCAGGACATTTCTAAAGTAGCGTTCGATGGCTTGCCCGTTCCGCGCTCCCCTTTTCATCCTTGAGGGGACTTGGAAATGACTGAGGTCCCTTCTGCTCTGTAGTCCATGCCTGGAGCCTGGGGTCAGTGCTTAAGCCCAATGCCAGGTTTTCTTGTTATTTTCCTTGGGGTGCTGGCATTTGAACGTGATTTCACTGCCATTGAAGTCACCGCCTAAGTACCTGGGAACTCCTGCGGGGTAAGGTTTGGGGCTGTGGCGGGGAGCGCTTTGCAATGTCAAACTTTGTAATTTGGGGGGATTGCGTTGAATGCCTGGTTCTCATGAGTGCCTGTTTGGGGGTGTTGACTCTATGCTCCACTTCTCATTAATGGGCCAAAGATATTCTACTGTGTGAAAAGAAGGTGACAATTAGTGCAGACTACTGTGTAATGGGCACTTAGCTCAGGAGTTTACATGTGTTATTTTATTCCACCACCAAAATTATCCTTTGAGTTGAACTGAAGTACAAAATCTACAGTAATATAATACAACCCACCTCCTTAGTGGCACAGATTAATATATAAATAATAACTTAAAATATTCATTTTATTAACTCTAACTACACCATATATCCTTAAAACTGCTTTCCAACGGATACAGATGGAGGCACAAATTATCAGTCTGTTAAATTCCAAATTATCTGTCTAATGATTTCTAAACCATTTGTTGCCTTTTAGAAATGGTCGGTGGGATCTTTTCTTGAATGTGGCTGCCAATCAGCAAACCGATGCTGGGATTTGATAGAGGCTGTTGTGTTCAGCTCTCGCAGGGGTGTTATATGGACAGTGTTTGTGTGTCCCCTGAAATCCGTAGGTTGAAACCTACCTCCCAAGGTGATGGTGTTAGGAGATGGCGTCTTGGGGAGATGATAGGTCATGAGGGTGGTACCCTGATGAATGGGATCAGTGTCCTGATAAGAGCCCCCAGAGAGACCCCGCTTCCTTCCACCATGAGAGGATACAGCAACAAGATGGCCATCTGTGAATTAGGAAGTGGGCTCTCTCCAAGACCCCAGATCTGCTGGTGCCTTGATCTTGGACTCAGGCCTACAGAACTGTGAAAAATAAACGGCTGTTGTTTGTTAGCCAACCAGCTTGACGTACTTTGCTGTGGCCCGGTACCATCTCCGTAGTTGTGCATCACTAGTTGTGACCTGGTTTCATTCCACACAGGTGGACGTGGGGCTGTGCGGGGCGAGAACCGACCCGGGGGCCTCCTGCATGGGAGGGGAGCACCTTCGCTGCCACCCTGACTATTACCAGCTCTGCCCCAGTTCAGCCTATGGGTTTGCACGGGCCGGGGCCAGGATTCGACCCCTAGACCGCATGGTTGCCAGGCCAGTGCTCAACCTGCTGCGCTTATCTTGGCCTCCCCTTCATTGTAAATGTGATCCCAAAACTTGCAGTGCTAGTTCCTCTCTCTGTGTGTATGTGTGTGTGCACACGCGTGCGCTGCTCCAGTGTACACAGTCTGCATGCCTGCGTGTGCATGTTTCAGCACTTACGCCCCTGTGTGTTTGTCTCTGTGTGTGCAAACCACTCCATTTTAGACGACATGTCAGCCTGTGTGCGCTTTGCTCCGCTCTAAGGTCCTTGAGCTCATGATGACGACGATTTCCCTGGAGTTTTTAAAAGTAACTTCACTCTGTTCTGCATTCCTTTCAGGCACAAGGTCACTGAAGATGTTTGCCATCAATTTCTACTGAAAAGTGTTCTGCCTTTGCTGTGAATTTGGGGGCGAGTTCCTTATATTTGCACATTCCCAGTGCAACACCAAGGCCCTTCCCCCTTGCTAAGCGCAAGCTGAGCCTGAATTGACTGAAATGACTTAAGTCAGCTTGCACGAGGCCGAGATCTTTGTGAACTCAGGCTCAGAAGGGGAGGGAAATGTGGGGGAAATGACGAGGAGCGGCTTGTGTGGTTTGCGTTCCATTCCCTTCTGCTTCTGAGACGGGGGGGTGGAGGGGTCATGGGTTGGATAATGTATTACAGAAATGTGTCTTGTTTGTGCTTGATTGTGAGGAGAGCAGTATAATTTAGTGCGCAGTGTGAGCTGTGCTAGAAATGAGAACGCTTCTGATCCAGCCAACATTTCCCCTCAGCTTGATTGTTAATCAAGTTCAAAGAGCACTAGAACCTTTTGCTAAGTTAGTAAAATATCAAGATGAATAATTACAGTGTAAAAATAGCAAGAGAATAGGACAGGAGGTCAAATCGTTAAAAGATGTTTTGCCAGACAGTACACGCAGTCTTCCTTTTCTTCCCGAAGATTCTTAATGGCATCCCGTCCTGGATTCCTGTTGTGTTAGTGAGGCTGGGCCGTGCAGTGGCGCAGTAACAAACAGCCCCCGTGCCTAGCAACTAACTTTACTTCTTGTCCTCCCTACACGACACTGCATGGCCTGGGGCCTCTGCTGCTATAGGCACTTGAGGACTGAGGTGGATGGAAAAGGGGGGGAAATAACAACCCCGTCATAAAGCATCTCCTGAAACACCACGTTTCTCTCCTTCGTTGGGAAAATGAGTCACCTGACCATCCCTTTCAATTGGGTGGGATTCAATCCTCAGACCTTGTGGTTGCAAGGCAGGTGCTCAACCTGCTGAGCTACCCCTTCATCTCCTTTCCTTTTCATTTGGCATTTAAAAATTTTAACTGAAATAGTGAAACCTGCCATCTTTTCTCTGTGGTGTCTTCTGTTGCTTTTATGCAGAACAATTCATTCCCCATGTATCTATCTAGGTTTCTATGGCTTTTCATTACCATGTAGCAGGTTCACCTGTCTGGCTTGTTTGGGGCTGAGTTTTATCTCCGGTGGTCTCAATCGTCAAGGTCAGGGGTGAGGAAACTTTTTTTGCAAAGGACCAGATTGTAAATACTTTAGGTTTCGAGGGCCATATGGTCTCTGTGACAACTGGGTAACTTTGCTTTTGTAGCTGAAAAGCAACCGTAGACAATACCTAAATGAATGGGCAGGTCTGTCTTCCAACAAAACTTTTCTTTTTCTTTTTTTTTTCAATTATACAAGAACACGTGGCAGGCTGTGCTTTGCCAACCTCTGAACTAGACAATATCCAAATCTCTCATTCAGGCACGTTAGTCAGGTAAACCAGTGCCTTTTATTAGTGCTAAACGTGGTGTCATTATCGTTACAAAATCAAACAGGCCACAATCCATTAATGGCTGGCTTCGAAACGTTTTTTGCATGTATGGGTTCAACATATAATATGGTTATGTGACCATGTGGAAGGCTTGTTTTCTTCCAGGCATTTGGGTCTGAGATTCTTTCATTTGTCAAAAGACAAATGGAGAACGTCAGTGTCAGAGGCCTTCTGCTGGCTAGCTGAGATTCGCTTGTGCAAATAAAAAGAAACACCGATAAGAGTTCTTCTGCTGACTTGGGAAAACTGGTTGCCTCTGATAAATAGGATTTACTGTCCTTTTAAGGAAATAAATAATTTACTGACACACTTAATGGAAAGGCAGCCATGAGAAGGATGAAATTTCAGGACAAAAGTGCTCTCTTCCCTTCCATTTTTTAATTTTCTCGTTGAATGATTACAGATGGACCGGACCATGTGGAGCATGTCTCCTGCCACTTGTTGGACCTTGGTCCCTCCCACCTTCTTCCTGTCTTCTGAGGGAGCCCTGCTAAGTCGGTGGTGGTGACGAGGGGGAACCACCAGGTTAGGTGTCACCTGGAGCACTGGTTACACATGCCGGTGACTGCGTCTGCAGCCCCGCTCCCTCCCGGCTGGAGTGGGAGTCCAGTGCGGTGTGTAGAAGTGAACGAGCCCATTCCTGGTCCTGTGCTACCCTCCGGAGCCACAGTCTCCGGGCCGGGGTGCCCGGGAATCTGCACCGCGACAAGAATACTTGTGGTCCTTCTGTGGAATGCCTGCAGTTTGAGAAACCTTTCTCTAAGGTCTTCCACCCCCACACTCACTTGCAGCGAGCCTAATCAATTGTAGGAACCACTCTCAACATATCCATTTGATGTCCAGGGCAAAGAGTCCTGGAGAAATTTATGTCTGATTGCAGGAAATTACTCAATGGAAAAAGTGACTTTATGTTCTCAACTCGTTTTATCTTCCTGGTTGTTTCAGCCATATCACAATTCTGTCTTTACAACAGTCTGATGGTTACTAACATCAGGATTGTTACTGAAATGACCTCTGATGGTCCCTTTTAGCTTTATTTTATTCCTAATCCCTTATTAATATTAACCTCAAGCTATTTAGCAAAAACAAAACATACATAAGTTGAGAAAACATAAGCATTCTTTTTTATTGGCGTTTTAAAATCCCGCAGCTCTGTCTGTGGTAACCTAGGACTTAAGAGAGGGGGAAAGTGAATTATGTGTCTATTTTCTGTCTTGCACGAGCCTTTTGATCATGTTTTCTTAGCAGTATTGCTTCAAAGAGAAATGATATTGCTTCAACATTTAATGTTGCCTCTTATAAATTAAATTGACCTTGGGTTGTTAAAGCATTTAGAGACTATTATAACAAACACATTTTCTTAATATTTGTTTCTAATTGGACCCATAGCTGTTCCGGGGCAGCTCACATCTCATTTGTCTTTTGTGGAGTCCTGCCTAGGACGATGTCTGCCTCGATTTATGCATGCTCTGCAGGATGCATGTTTGTGTGGAGGAAGGCACTTCTTCATGGAAAATTCCGACTGATCGGTACACTAGCTGCCTTTGATTTTTTTCCTACTCAAATATAAGGTGAATACTTGGCTTTAAAAAAAGATCTCTTCCACATCTTTAAAGAATCCAGAGCCACGTACAGCAACACCCCACACATCACTTGACCTACATCACATTCGGTGTTTGAATGCCAGCTGATGAGTGCTAATTTGGAACTCCCCTGCTTAAAAAAAAATTGTCATTTTTGTTTTTCTCTTGAGAGTGTTCATGTCCTGATTTCCAATAGTTTGCTTTCTCTTTCAAGTTCGGTGGCTGAGCCTCATGGATGCTTTGTTAGCGCCATTATTAAGAGAGGGGGAGAAATGACCGGTTCTTATTTATGATCTATGTCTGACAAAGACTGTTTGTCATAAAAGAAGCAAATAATAAAGAACTAGAAGTGCAGGACACTGAGTCTTAAGTCATCTTATGACACTAAACCAAACCGCTGAGTTCTAGAGCGTTGACGTGGGGCACAGTGAGCTGCAGGAGTCTCTGTCAAGGACAGAGGAAAGGTACGCGACTGCACATTGAGCTTTTCACGTGAGTTAATAAAATACAGTTGACCCTTGAACCATATGGGGGTTTGGGGTGCTGGCCCCATGCACAGCTGAACATTCACATAAAACTTGATTCCCCCCAAACTTTACTAATAGCCTACTGTTGACCGGAAACATCACCGATAATATAAACGGTCGATTGACACGTATTTTATATGTAATATATGTATTATATACTGTATTCTTACAATAAAGTGAAAGCTAGAGAAAAGAAAATGTTATTAAGACAATTGTAAGGAAGAGAAAATACTTTTACATACTCTACGTATTGATTGAAAATATCTGCATATGAGTGTACCCATGCAGTTCACACCCATATTGTTCAAAGGTCAAGTGTGAAATTCCCTGTTTAACTTTCCGTAAATCTTCTGGTTCATACGGTGCACAATTACTATCAAAAGATCCCTTTTCCAAACAATAAAATACCTTTATTTTGATAAAATTTCATTTCAAATAAGTCAAAAGAACTACAGGGCTATTTTTTTCCTGGAGCACATATTTTTTTTTTTTCTAATTTAAATTTTCTGTTTGTGTATTGAGGTATAATTTACATACAGTAAAATTCATTATTTTTCAAGCGTGTAGTTTAAAAGAGACTTCACTCTCTTTCCAGTCGGCGCCGAGCGATGGGCATCTCTCGGGACAACTGGCACAAACGCCGCAAGACCGGAGGCAAGAGGAAGCCCTACCACAAGAAGCGAAAAGATGACCTGGGACGCCCTGCTGCCAACACTAAGATTGGCCCGCGCCGCATGCACACAGTCCGTGTGCAACAAGAAGTACCGTGCATTGCAGCTGGATGTGGGGAACTTCTCATGGGGCTCTGAATGTTGTACACGTAAAACAACGATGATTGATGTCATAAACAATGCATCCAACAATGAACTGGTCCGCACCAAGACCCTAGTAAAGAACTGTATTGTGCTGATTGACAGCACACGGTACCGACAGTGGTACGAGTCCCACTATGCATTGCCCCTGGGCCGCAAGAAGGGGGCCAAGTTGACTCCTGAGGAGGAAGAGATTTTAAACAAAAAACGATCAAAGAAAATTCAGAAGAAATACGATGAAAGGAAAAAGAATGCCCAAATTAGCAGTCTTCTAGAGGAGCAGTTCCAGCAGGGCAAGCTTCTTGCATGCATCGCTTCAAGACCAGGCCAATGTGGCCGAGCCGATGGCTATGTGCTCGAGGGGAAGGAGCTGGAGTTCTATTTGAGGAAAATCAAGGCCCGGAAAGGCAAATAAATCCTCACTCCTATCTAAAAAAAAAAAAAAGAGACTTCAAACTACATACAGCTCGTATAGTAATAACTGTATGGTGACAGACGGTTACTAGACTTATTGTGGTAATCACTTTGTATGGCATATAAATGTTGAATCACTATGTTGTACACCTGAAACTAATTTAATATTGTATGTCAACTGTAATTAAAAGTAAATTGGGGAACCTGGGATGGCTCAGCAGGTTAAGCACTCACTTTGCAGCCCTGGAGCCCAAGGATCGAATCCTGGGCCCGGCCCATGTGGACCCATATGCTGAACTGGGGTGTTCCTGCCCTGTGCAGCCCCGCGCCCACCTGTGGAATGAAACTATGTGGAAAACAAATGCTGTCAACTATGGAGACTGCTCTGGGCCCTCCCCCTTCTCTCTGTCTCTCTCTGTCTCTCTCTGTCAAAAAACAATAAAAATAAAAATCTTTAAAAATAAATTAAAAATAATAAAATAGAAGGAAGAAGGAAGAAACTCTACATATAGCTCATGGGTCCAATCTGGCCCACTGCTTGTTTTTATAAATAAAGTTTTATTGGAACACAGCCATTCCCATTCATTTACGTATTGTCTGAAACTGCTTTCGTGTGACAATGGCAGACTTGTGTAGTGGTAACAGTCTTGGTTTGCAAAGTCAAAACTATTTACTGTCTGGCCTTTACATAAAGCTTCTAGATTTGGCTATAGTTGTATGAATTTTGGCCAACTTCAACAGTCTTGTAACTACCACCACAATGAAGATATAAAAAATTTCCATGGTCCTTAAAAGTGGAGGAAGTCACAATTTGAGGTAATGTGTGGTTTTAGAGAAGTAGAATTTTACTCTGTATTTCACAGTGACTAGGTTCTGAACATTTTAGATCATGTATACACAGCATGCGAGGACTGTCTGGAAGGCATGCAGTCATGCTACCATTCTCGTTGTGTTGAGAGTGGCTGGATTTTTTCCGGACAGCCCTGATATTCGACATTTGTGCTGTGTTTCCAGCTGCACTGTCCCATTTCTCTGCGTGATCGAACCCTGATTTCCTGTCGAGGATTTTAGCTCTCCGCCATTTTTGTATCTGACGTGTGGGTGGGCTGGGTCCCAGGCGAAGGTCCCTCTGTCCCTGCTGGCCCCAGTGAGGCACAACGGATTGATGGGCACCTGTGACAGAGCCCCGGGAAGCGAGGGCTTCTGGGAAAGGGCGCTTTTCTTGTCCCTGGGTGCTGCCACAAGAGACTTTGCTGTTGGGCTCAAATGAGGAAGCAGCATGAATGCTAACCGCCCATCGGGGCCCATGAGGGACACTGGAGGCGGAAATGAAACTCAGGATGACAGGGCAGAGCTCAGGGCCGGGAGAAAAGCCAGATCGTGGCCACGTTGGTTTTTCTGAGCCCCGATTCAGGTCTTGTCTCATGAACCTGACGGCCAGGGTCCAAAGGGGAATCCGTGTGGGGTTGCCTGAACTAGTAAAGGTCTGGCAAGGAGAGGCAGGGGGAGAGGGAGGGGGCAGGTGAGGGAGGGAGAGAGAGAGAGAGAGAAAGGTGTGTGTGGGCAGGCAAGGAGGGTGGGGTCAGAGGAGTGTCTGAGTGACTGAGGTTTTGCTTTAAGTTCACTCCTTAGAACTGAGACGACAACTTTAACTATTTCTGGAAAGTTCTTGACTCCAAGAGTAAAGAATTTTGTAGCTGCTACCAAGTGAAAAGTCAGAGGGCAGCCTAACCCCAGCACTCCGAACAGCGTTGGCCGGACTGGTTTGGGGATGTTGTGGGTTCTGTATTCGTGTGGAACGCTCGTTCTATGCATGCTTGACAAGCCTTTCTAAGGAAGGCGCTGGCTTGCCATTCCCTCTGGGCGTTGGTAAATATGTCAGACTGCCTCACGACCAGAGGCACGGAACTTCCCTTGTGAAACTAGAAGTGGGGAGATTCTTTGCAGCTGTTTATTGCTAGCAGAGGTGAAAGTTCTAAGGACATCTGTGGGCTGTTTTTCTCATTTCTGCAAAACTGCTTTCCCCTCTTTCTGCAGGGCTGATGAAACCGAATAAATACCAGAACATTCTGAGTCGCCAACCTCTCGGTGGCAAGCATTTGTTGGAAGAAAAGAAGTGAGAAACATGCTGCTCCCCACTAATGGATCTAAATTGGCATTGTTTGTCAACAGAATCCCGACTGCTCTGTAGGTCACAGGGAGGGACACCTACGAATGACGGGCCCGCATTTAAGGACCAGTCTGTGGGCTCACTTTTCTTGTCCTCTGGTCTCATATTGATGAGTGAAAGCACCCGGATTAGTCAACCCACAGAAACAGGCTTTACCATGAATTTTCGAATTCTGGGTCTAGTACAGCGGACGGTTTCATTGCTCTCGTCACATTTGGGGGGAGTCTTTCTCCCTGTCTTTGATGGTTTCTGATCCTTTTGCCAGTACAGTGAGGGAAGGCGATGGAATGAGCTCATTTCTCTTGTGTGGGACGGCAGGAGTAAGTTCCGCTAAGAGAAGCTTACACCCCAGATGCTGTGTAGCAACAGCTGTGTGGATGGAAAATTCCAGAGCCTTTTTTTGTTGCAATGTTTTCCATTTTTATATGTGCAAGGAGATATTTGCTTAACTGAACTCAGCTGTTTGAAAATTCACAGAAAGTATGAGATAATACCAGTCTTTGCCATTTAAGCAATTTTAAGCAAGAGCAGAAAAGGTGTGTTCAGCTTCGAAGAATTTAGGAAATATGTATTTTGTGACCAGTACTGTAACGAACACTGAGGGAGGGTTAAAAAAACCGCAGGGTTTAAATTCTGACTGATACGATAAAACACGTGTCTAAAATGCTTTGAGGTTTTTTTTGCACCCCCCCCCCCCAGTGGTGAGAAAATGAAAGATTACTGTGGGATACTTTCATGGCTCGTGGAAGTGGTGAGTTTTGAGCTGTACTTTCGAGGATGGATAGAGCTCTTAAAAATTATTGAACGTGTTTGTATCTTCAGTGTACAGCTTGCTGACAATTTTACAAGTGAGCACACCTGCCTCCTCAGCACCCAGACCAATAAACTATTCCTGGCCCCCCAGCACCCCTCGTCTGCCCTCTCCCCAGTTCCCTTTCAGTCAGTCCTCACTCCTCACCACCTCACTGACCAGCTGAATTAACTGTGCCCGTTTCTGTAGTTCCTGTTCATCGAATGAGGCAAAATGCAGGACGCATCTGTCCGGCGCGATAGCTGCTTTAGTCCATCCTGATGCCATCGGGTCGCGATGACCTCACGTGGTTGCAGACGCTTCATTTTCACCGCTGTGTGGTATTCCGATGTGGGCTTTGGACTTGTCCCCGAAGCACAGGGCCACGGGACACGAAGCCCATAAGCGTGCTGGGCACCACTCGGGCTGTCTGAGGGCTTGATGCTGTCCAGCGAGCCCTGCTGTGTGCTCACGATTTCTATTCTAGGCAGCCCTTTGCTTCACTAGCTGCCCCATTTCACCCCAAAGGGGCGCCCTGGTGGTCCCTATAGCAGGCGGCCTCACAGCCGCCTTCTCTGGCTGGACAGACACTCGGTGGGAGACGGCAGGCGCGCTGTCTCTTGTGCTCTTTCTTGTCTCGCTTCTCACCGTAGGAGCTGAGCCTCAGGACCTCCTCAAAATAGTAGCACCATGGAGTTGTGTCGGAGTTTTAAAAAATAGCTTGGGATTTTTGAGTTTTGACTTCGTGCTACTTATCTTTGTGCACTGCAGTAGTTTTCAGCCTGTCTTCACCTACCTTACCCCAGGGGCTTGAGGGTGCCCCTACTTTCAGACTCCGGGGGAAAGAGTTCTGGCACAACGCTCCCCGCTCTCATAGCTTCTAGCCACATGAGGCCCCTTAATTCAAGTCAATGGCATAATCCTGCGTTAATAATGAAAATGAAATGAAACATTCCGTTCTTAGTCACAAGAGCCACATTTCCAGTGCTCAGTCATGTGGCTCGTGGCTACTGCATGAGACAGCACAGAACGTTTCCATCGTAGTAGAAAGTTCTAGTGGGTGGCACTGGATGAGATGATAAATACTGAAAAAAGGAGTGAGAATTGGGTTCGAAATGTCCATGTGACATGGCATCCCATTTTAGCGGTCACAATACAAATGTTGGGTCTTTGATCAAAGCTGCATGGCTGTAGCAACATTATTTCCTCCCTGGGTTTCTTATTTCAGTCATGTCTCCTAGAGGTTTCCTGCGTTTTGGTTCCCGCCCACATCGTTTTTTTCCCTCTGACTGTGAAATAAAATCTGGGTGGTTAGGCATTTCCCACAAAGACAAAAGCCATTACAACACATGTTGATTTACTGCTCATGTGCGAACAAATCACTTGCCCAGAAAAATGTGGTCTGTGACCGAGTGCTCCTGGCTCTCCTCTCTGCAGCTGGGGGTTGGGACCAGGTCAGCTGCAGGTCTGGCCACTCCTATCTCAGGGCCTGCTGCCTAAAGCCTGCAGCCACTCTGGGGCAGGAAGTGAAAGAACTCAGGGAGGCCCAGACAAGATGCTTTTGATTAGGAAAACATACTTATTTTGCCTTGGGATTTTCACAGCATGGTGAAAAACAGTAACATACTCTCCTCTGCAAAGTATTATCTTCCTCAGAATAAGACAACCTTCTTCTAGGAAACTCAGATCAATAGAAATCATAACTCCAACAGAATTTCCTCTCCTTAGATACAGAGTCTATTCCCTCTTGGTTTAGCGTAAAATGAGATAAATTCCCAGTGGTAGACTAGTTGTATCATATGTATCGTAGTCATTCATTCATCCAAAAATAGTTATCGAGTACTTATTACCTACTGAACACTAAATTTGGTCTTGGGGATATAATGGTGACCAAAACTGGTCTGTCTCCTGTTCTTTTTTTGCTAATCAAATGCAAGCCTTTATTGGGAGCGCTCCCGGGTGAGGTTTGCCGGCCCGGAAGAAGATGGGGGCCAGAGAAGTCAGGCCGGGAGGGGAGTGAGTCGTCTCCTGTTCTTAGAGCCCTTATAATGTAGGAGAGGAGACTGGTATTTCAAGAATGCAAGAACTATAAATAGGCACAGGAAAAGGTGACATAATAGGCAAAAATTGAGCTGACGGTTAAGGAGATGTAAGTTGGGTAGGCCACAGTATTTTGATTTTGTACAAGAAGTGATAGAAAAAGAAGTGGTGTGAAAGAAAAGGGCAGAGCCCTCTGAATTGATATCCTGGTGTATTAGTTATCTATTGCTTCATAACAAATAGCCCCTAGTACCTTAAGACAACCAACATTGATCAATTCATGCTTTGTGGGGATTAAGCAAGTTTCCATAAATGAAGAGAGCATTGCAGATTTTAAGCAGTTATGTAGAGGCCAGTCCTTTAGGAAAAAGCAGAGGAACATGGAGCCTCACGTTTAAGAAGGGTGTCTGCGTGTGCTTCCACTGCTGCTGACGTCTCATCTGTTGACGTTCCCAATTCTACCCACGTGGCTACATTTGAACAAGAGTTCCTACTAAAACGAGAGTGTTTGGACAGTTGTAGATCTCTCCATATATTGGCCGTGTTTACCTGTCCTTTTGCCACTAAGGACCTCATTTCCATCCCGTCCTCCCAAAGTTTAGTGTTAAAAAGGATGAGAAAAGTGCATGAGGAGTGGCATACAACTGCAACAGAAACCCTCGAACACAACTTGCTTGGCTCGTCGGAGCCGTCTTGTGGTCTCCAAATTCACTGCCCTGTCACATGCTGTCAGCTTGAAGAAGAGGAGGCATGGCTTTTACTTTTTCAGAGCTCCTTGTTAAGGGTTCGGAGAGGCCGGGACTTGCCCAGGGCTGTTGGAATCAGGCAGGCCTCTGTAATGACAGCCACGGTGATGGTGCTTAGGCCGCGGACGCTGCGATCCAGTATTGAGACAGTCTCCATGGACAGACTGTCACCCACACTCGTGGCCGTGCAAAGCTTTATCTTTTTCTGAACAGCTCTGACCAGAAGTCAGAGGATCTGGGCCTAATATTAGCTTTGCCAGCTCCGCAGCCCCATAGCTCAGCGTGATGGCTGCCTTTGCATTTATGGAATGAATGAAGAAAGCCGGCGATAAAATAAAGGTGGGACTGTAGGCAAGTCACTGGACTTGTCTAACCTTCAGATTCGTACTTTTCAAATGAGATGACTGCGTTAATGTTCTTTAGAGACTCGGCTATACCTTTTTAAAAATAGATTCTAAATGAAAATTTTGGATATTGGACTGAATATCTTGAAAAACAACAAAACCCCTAAAACTATAGAGGTCAATAATCTACCATAGTGCTACATTATAGTTAAATATTACCCAGGGATGGTTTTTTCAAGAAATGTACAGAGGTCCAAGATGATATTTTAAAAATTATCATCATCAATATTGTTATTTTCCTCAGATGGTTTAGCCTGGGAAGCCTGTTTTATGCTTAGATGTGTTGACTTCAGTCAGACACCCCATCCACACAGCATTTTGATAATTTGACAATTCCTCAGCATCACCTTAAGACCTAACACTCACTCCAATTCTTTTCTCCGTATGATGATTTTCTATAAATATTTCTGGTAATGAGTTGCCGACTCTCTCACACAAAAGGAACTGAACTTACTGTTTACCCTTCCACACCCATGTGGGTTTCTAGAAGACAGCTTGCCATTAGCAAGGTAAGCCCACTTCGCAAGGGAGAAATCGCCAAGTTTTCCCTAGTGACGTATTTGCTATCGTTTCCATGGGTTAGCTCTGCTTTTAGAAACGGATTCTGATTTTGCATTGGTCGTGGTGTGTCTCTCACCTTTTCAGAATCTCTTGCAGTAGTTGAAATGGACATGCACTTGGATTTTCAATACAGTCTCGTACATCAGGAAAAATCCCTTTCAATGTATTTGTTTATATGTTCCTCATGTGTGGCAGTGTCACCTCTCTCTTCATTAAGCTTCTGGAGTGGTTTTCTAGAAACATCACTAGACAGAGGAACTCATGGGATTCCCAGATTTCTCAAGAATTTCACTCTGTTCTGACTCATGGGATAGATGATCAAGTAGCTTGTTTTAAAGCCGCTGAGAACACATGCCTTTGGTGGCTGATTGTATTCATGATAATGACCAGGGATACAGACTAGTGGTTAAGGGTGTAGGTTATAGTGTCAAATATCACAAGTTCCAATTCTTGCCCTGCCTTGGACTAGCTGTATGGACCGGGAAGAATTTCTTACTCTCTCTGAGGTCTCAGTTTCCCATTGTGAGCGGGGCTAACCCACATGGTTGTTGGGGATTAAATGAGTAATACTACTGGAATAGCTGAATGCACAGATCAGCTCTCTGGTCATAGAAAGTGTTCCGTAAACATGAAGAAAAATGGTAAAGACAAAAGCCAGTGTGTGCCGTTCCCTTGATGCGAAAAGTAAACTCCAGAGGCAGAAGGGAGGGCGCGTCACCGATGACACTCTCTACCCTAGTATGCACAGGGTGGTTCCTTGTGAAGCTAGTGGTCTTTGGGATCAGAGGTGGGGGCTGTGGGTAGAGAAATGTGTGGCTGAAGAAAGGACTGCTAAGTAGAAGTTTCATGTTTGGGTTAGTGACCCAGAACACAGAAGGCAGTTTTCCAGGCTGGGGAAACTCCCTGCTACAGTGCGAGAACCTTCTTAATGTTTGCTTTACATTTTATTGCGCATGACAGGCTGTGTTCTTTTTAGAGGCCTTCTGAATATTGGATTTGCTCATATAATTTCATGAACTGAATTATTCCAGTTACCTGTGGGCTCTCATACATTTGATGCCATGAATATAATTTGATCCATGTGGCTAAAAGAGGTTGGCTAATAAGAATTTCATCTTGGCATTGATGTAGCAAGATGGGGAACATGTAGCGAGGCACAGCAGTCTGGTTCATGGAACACTCTTTGCCGACAGAGAAATAATTTGTTTCTTAACAATTCAGATAGTTTCTCAGAGCCAGTATAAACTTATTTATAATGTAGCATTTTATATCCGTTCTGTTCCCTGCGCAGAATAAAGAAAAAACTGTCTAACCCTCTCAGTGTGAATATTTGATAGACTGTTTAAAACTTTATCTCAATATTTTCCCTCAACTTAATTTATTAAGCTCTTTTGTATTAATAGTTGAAATTAAGCCATATTTTCTGTCAATTAAATTCTGTGTCATAATTTCATAATTCTAACTCACATGGATTGCTGGCAACCATGTGACAGATGTGGAAAAATCTGGAGAGGCATACAGACCAGCTCTCTTCCCTTAATCAGAATAGAATCAGAAAAAAGGGGCTTTATACGAAGAGCGGTTCTAAGAAGAGAAAAGTTAGTTGAGGTACAAAATATCCGTGTTCAGGTTCTGATGCTGTAAAGACTTGGTAAAGAGACGATGTTATCTCATCCACTGAATAACCTGCTGGGATGGCGGAACTGTGCAAAACCAGCCTTTGTTTCTGTTGGAGCCGAGTCCTTTTCTGGGTGATCGTGTTTGGTTTGTGCATATGCATGCGTTCCACTTGCTATGGCTGTGTGACAGATCGCCCCCAGCATGCAGTGGCTTAAAACAATGGCCATAACCTTTCTCCCCAGGTTTGACTGTGTCAGGAATTTGGGAGTGCTTAGCTGGGTGAGTCTCTCTCTCATTGTCTGGTGAGGTTGTAGTCATGTTTTTACTGACATTTGAGAATATGCCTGGCAAATATACCCAATTTCCCATAAACCGGTGGACATGCTGTTCTTAACTCTACCAAAAATAGTTTAAGGTTTTAAAAACTGAGTTCGAACACTGCAAGTTCAAGCACCATGAATGCGATCTGCTTTGGAACAAAAGAGCGGCTTGAAAGACCCTTCCTTGTTGAAGGGCTGAGAGATGTAAGAGCTTCTATGAACGCAGTCATCTCAAGCTTGGAATTGTGCTTCCCGCCCTGGCTTGGCTGGAAGGCGTGCATACTTAAGGCCCTTGCCGCCTATCATGGTGATTCGAGCCGACAGGCCATTAGGTACAGAATACACTTTTCTGGGCTAGTCAATGATGAACATGTTCCCGGGGAAGAGAATCTGGGAAATTTGGGATAGGCAGGCTAGTTCAAGGACTCCACTGTGGGCAGCCTTGGAAGGAGAATATCGATGTCGTTAATGTGGCAGAAACCCCGAAACTCCCTGCTCTGGGGAATTAGAGGATGCCCCTAATAATACCTCATGAGCAGGGGCTTCCGAGTTTTGGGGCTGGCTCTATGACCTGAAGTTTTGCGTAACGTCTCATTAAGTCATCCTTGGAACAGGAACCAATGGAATGGTGGGTTTACTCTCTATTTGTAAGGATTTGTCATGAAAAACAACTTTATCCAAAACACGCCCCTCCCCGGCCCCTACCACCATTGTAATCAGAAAGTACAGATCGGGAGTACAGTTGGGACAAGTCTTTTAAACGACTGAAGGATCATTTGTCTTTAAGGTACCTGAAAGAGGACATACATGGGAGAAAAGAGAGTTTGACCTAGATTTGGGGGGACGGACGCCTGTCCAGGTTGCTAGAGGCTTATTTTTATCCGGGTTCTTCCTTTTCTAAAATTGTTGGTGGCGATGCTTTTTCTCAGGACGTGAGATTCTTGGCTCAGGCTCTCACGGGAGAGGCTGCAGACTTTTTAAAAAGTATCTTTTCCTTCTCGTTTTTCATCTCATTTCTCTACATACATATGCTTTTTATAGATATGGGAGCAATTTTCGGATTGGGCTCTCTGAAAACAGTTTGCATTGGAATATATTGGGGGAAAAAAAATCATGATTTGCCCACACAGGCACACTATGCTTTATTTTATTAAAAGCAGTACTGAGACACTGCAGACAGGGAAAAATGGAGTTTTGTGTTGTTTTTTTTTCCCTCTTGGCTATTATTTAAACCATAGTTTTGTTTATAGGACTCAGTTTTAATGGACACATTAATGAAAAATAAATTTAGTCCTAGCTTCTTTTCCACTTTGTTTCATTTATATTTCTCCTCAAATATCCTCCTGGGGGTTGAAGAAGTGCAGAGGGTCACGCTTTACGAGGCTGTCCATTTCCAAAGAACTTTGCCACTTGGATCTGTTCCTTCGCCTCCATCCATCGACTCGCTTCTGGGTCTTGCCCTTTATCTTTCTCCTCATGATTGCAGTGGAGGCTCAGTGTCTTCCTGTCCAATTTTGTCTTCATACGACATGAGACCATAACTTTTCATATAATAATAGCAATACTGTGGTTGCATCCTATCTCCCCAAAGGTTTGCGAACACTCTCTGGTGCTGTTATGTCAGGTGCAAAGCCCTCCGCCTCAGCACTCATGATTCCTAAGAAACGTGACACCATTGGGGGGGAGGCCAGGAGAGCTCAGCAGGTTGAACCCTCGCCTTGCAGCTGTGAGGTGCAGGGATCGATTCCCAGCCCCGGCCATGCAAACCCACATACTGAACAGCAGGGCAACTGGTGACCGCGGGGATGGCGGCGAAGGTTCTCGCCTCCAGTTCGACTCCCGCCCTTCGCGGCCCCAAATCCACCTGCGTGGAATGAAACCACGTCACAATGAATTTTTACATGTGGTCAGGGGCGACTGTCTTGGACAGCATAGCTGCAGGACAGCCCTTTAGCTCCAGTCTAATTTTCTTCTCAGCAACCGCACCCTGCCTCTCAGACTTGAGAGCCTTTAGAATTGATGGAAGAATAGTCGTAAAGAGCTGGTGCTTAGTTCAAACTACTGTAGGTGCAAGACGGCAGGGGTAGCAAGTAGCTAGGAGGTGCATGACTTTCGTGGAAGATGTTTTAAATGAGAAGTCCTGTCCAAGTAATGCAAATCAGTAATAAAAAACGAGATGCTACATGTCACAGTGGGACACGAAAGTGAACGCGTTTGTGTTCTGCAGATAAAGATGACTAATAGACTATTTGACATAGCGCTTCCTGGAGTTATTGTCAATGATGGTGACATTCCATGAAGACTCACATCCTTCTCCCAGGTGCCGTCCCCAGCCCCAAGGAGCAGGGCGTGGGTCTTTATAGTGTCATGATGGAGAAGCCTCCTCTCTCCAAGTAAGTCCTTTCTAATACTGCTGGCCAGTTGCTCCTAAAATGTGCGGAGCAGAGCAACAGTTCTGTGGGGCGTTGTTCATTGATTCTATGAGAAAAAGAGGTTCTGTGTCCAAATGAGTTTGGGTACGACTGGCTAATTCTATCAGTTCAGGCGGGGCTTGGCTGCCGTTGATAAAATCGACGGACTCAGCATGTGCTGCACAAGAGTTCATTTCTGCTCATGTTGCGAAAGACCTGGATGCAGCTTGTCCAGGGTTGGGGCTGTCCCCCAGACTGTCCCCTGTCCTTCTCTTGCCTTAGCTTACACCCTAAGTCCTCATGCACATGGCCTTGTATTTGCAAGTTGGCTTCCCCAAATGTGTACGTTCTAGTCTCAAAGAAGAAAGGAGGAAGGAAGACAAGGAAGAGGGTGGAGGGAGGAGTGGACGGAGGGAGGACAGATGTCTCCGTTAGCAAAGCTAAGACTTCCCCCTGAAATGCCTAGGGGGTCGCCTATGTAGACCTCACGAGCTACAGCGCTGTCGCATGGCTGCCAGGGAAGATATCTTAACGAAGCCCAAGATGGTCACCTGCTCTTTCTAAGAATGACAACAGGCGGAACGGGGTGCTCAGTGTCCACCACACAGAATGCAAAGGTTTCGCAGAGCCAGTTATCTAAGACTTTACTTTGCACATGTCAGATGGGGGACATTAATGTCTCTCACTCCCTTACCCCCACGAAGGTCCTCATCTTTTCAATGGAGAAACTCGCAGACCTGTTCTGGAAAACGTGCTCTGGGAGAAGTGGTACTAATATGTAATTCTTGGAAAACCCTGTGTCCTAAAAGAGGACTAAGGGGGTTGTGGAAGACCCTGGTGTATGGTGACTCCCATAAGTCTTGCTCCTTTGTCTGTTTCTATGTCCCCAGCCTCTCTTAAAGCTGAGGTTGGTCTTATAACCTCTCTTTGGGTCATTACACAAACATGGAAATGTCCTAGGAGCTTCCAAGGAAAGTTTTTTCTTTCTTTTCACTGTGATTCTCAGTTATGATTAAAACATAAGGACTTTTTTTATGCGCATGCACGCACACACACACTTTTGAAAACGCAATGCTTCCCTACGTTGGCTTTCTTTTTCTATTGATGACCGTGTAACAATTTCATATTCATCCCTATTGAACGCCTCTAACATTTATCTTACTCACCTTTGAAGGAGCGGAACAAAAATGGTGTTAAAGTTGACTGGAAACCCGTCATAGAGCTGTGGGTGTTAGACGTCAGGACTTGATGGGTCTACTAACTTCCTCACGGTTGTCCCGTTGTACCGTATTGTTCCCCCACGTCCTCTTCGCGTCACACTTTTCTCGCTTCAGCTCAAGCAGAACAGGGCTGGGCCCTTCTGTCCAGGAGCAAACGCTGGAAGGCGAGAGGCTCGGTTTCCGTGCTCAGCGGGTGAGTGGAAGCTTAACACGGGGGTGCCGTGGCCGCTGCCTCGCTCTGACTCGGGAGCCTCACATGGCCAGGCTGTCGTTGGGATACGACAACACAGGGCAGCCACCGGCCACGTGGCACCTTGCAGGACAAGCAGTAGACGGGGCACCTGGCAGCCCAAGTTCAAAGCGTCGGTCTTCCGAATGTTGTTGCCTCCGCTCCCAGTTTTAAACAGTGACCGGTGCCGTGAAAGATGCCGTGACAACGCCGGCACCGCATGCCTTTCCCAGCTGCTGAAAACGCCCGCTTGCTGCTCCAGCACGTGTGGCGGTGTGTCTTTGCACAGGCACGTCCGGGGACGGGCACAGATGTGTGTCTGTGGATGCATGTGTGCGCTTACAAGAAAAACAGGTCTGTTCCACAGCTTCAGAGTTCGTGTGCGCACACGTGGATTCAAGTCGGGCGGTGCCGGGAACGGGACGTGGTTAGGAGCACGCCCGTGACCGGAGCCGGGAGAGGCTTTTATAGAGAAGGGTGGAAGCAACGCAAGGGCACTTCTGATGGGTTAGGGCTTCAGGCCCGCTTGGCTGTCGGTGATCGCTTGTCCTCAGCCTCTTGAGGCATTTACTGGTGTAGGGTTTGGTTTGCTTACGGAGGCACGAGAACCATCTCAGTCTAATGGCTCCTCAGTTACCGTAATTAATTTAACAGTGTGTGTGCATGCATGCGTGTGCCCGTATGTATATGTGTACACACAGGCACACAGAGGTGTGCATTTTTGTGTGCACGTGTACACTTAGTCACTGTCCACAACCTGGGGTCGCCTCCCTGGTACTTGGGCTTTTGTTTTCCCAGCCTCGCTGCTGGCTGTAATGTTTGTATGTAATCAGAAATGATTGTGAGGCCCCAAATACTAGACTGCGGCTGCTCGGGATTAGTGTGCAGGAGGAGCGAGGCTGATTACGGAAGAGAGGCCATTTCCTCGTCATTCCTAGCAATCATGCGTGGCGGGAGGAACGGAAGGGAGCCGAGCTCCCGGTAGCTCTGCTGCTCTGGATGGCAGGCTGTCTGTTGCCTGGAGACTGGGGTGACAGGCTCAGGGAGCAGAAGATGTCCTGCGGCTCCTTCCAGGGCTGAGGGGACTACCGAGAGGGGCTCATCTACGTGCTGTGCTTGGCTCCTCTGCTGTTTAGAAGCAGGACCAGCGTTCCATGCATGCTCCAAACTCCACAGCACTGCTCCAGGCTCCACAGCATTGCTCCACAGCACTGCCCCACAGCACTGCCCCACAGCACTGCTCCACAGCACTGCTCCACAGCATTGCTCCACAGCACTGCTCCACAGCATTGCTCCACAGCACTGCCCCACAGCACTGCCCCACAGCACTGCTCCA
>PVKE010026294.1:0-22421 GCA_004027555.1 Craseonycteris thonglongyai
ATCTTTAAAGATGTTTGTACCCGCATGTTCATCGCAGCACTGTTCACAGTGGCCAGAACATGGAAACAACCAAAATGCCCTTCGATAGATGACTGGATAAAGAAGATGTGGTACATTTACACAATGGAATACTATTCAGCGATAAGAAATGATAAATTTCAGTCATTTGTGGCAACATGGATGGACCTAGAGACCATCTTATTAAGCGAAATAAGTCATACTGAAAGAATCAGGAAACATATGACCTCACTTACTGGTGGAATATAAAACTGGAAGTAACAAAGACACAGAGACCTATGGACACGCTCAATAGCTTGGTGTTTGCCTGTGGGAAGGGGAGGAGCGGGGAGGGAGAGTGGGAGGGGAAGTGGGAGAGGGCACCAGCATTATGGACACACTGGTTGCCTGGAGAGGGGGAAGGAGTGGGGGGTGAATTGTGGGAGGAGGTGGGAGTGGACACTGGATGTATGGTGATGGAAGGGGAGCTGATACTGGGTGATGGACACAGAATATGATGCATGAAAGATGTGATGTGAACTTGTACATCTGTAAACTATACAATGATTACCAACCAATGTCACCTCATTAAATTTAACAATAAATAAAAAATATAATAAAACAAACAAACAAACAAAAAACAAAAAAAAATCACATGCCATATCTGACTTTACATCATGTTACAGACTACAATAACACCTGAAAAACTTGTTGAAAGGCAGATCCTGACTCAGTATATGTGGAGCAGAGCCCCAAATTCTACCTTTTTAACCAACTCCCCAGTGATTCCAATGCTGTTCATCCAAGGATCATATTAAGTAGCAGAGATATAAAAATAAAATGTAAGGGCAGAGTAGGAAGTATCTGTGGCTAATGCTCATACCTGTAATCATCTCTTACTGAACTCTGACAGCCCATTACAAAGCCCCAGTTTCTACCATTTTAACCAACTCCCCAGTGATGCCAATGCTATTCATCCAAGGATCATATTAAGTAGCAGAGATATAAAAATTAAAGTTGTAAAGGCAGACTTGGAAGTTTCTGGGGCTAATGCTTATACCTGTAATCATCTCCTACTGAACTCTTACAGCCCATTACAAGCCCCAACACTTCATCCAGAGCAGGTTGGCAGTTGACAGCTGGAAGTTCTCTCGTAGCCTAGGGTTGCCTTGATGGTAGTGAGGTGGCTGAATAATAAAACTGCTTGCTGCTGCATTAGCCATTATTTATATTCCAACAAGGCAAAATCAGAATATTACTTATTCTGATATTAAAGGCAAAAGAAATCCTACTTTTATTGGGATTTCTTATCTCATCTATTTTTTTTCTCTTTGTAACAATAGCAGGCACTTCTTTCCACTCCCCAGTATTTGGGTCAATTCATGCATTATACATAATTCATGCCATGGCATTAAAATTTCATATGGTTTCCTTGAGGTTTTGGTCCATTTGCTTTTGAATAATCATAGACACCATAAAACTAGAGGCTGCTCAAGAGAAACCTTGGGGGGTCCCTATGTCCCCTATGTTATAACCCAAAATTTAAGAGGTGAAAGAGCCCTAAGAGTTCATCTAGTCCAATGGGCCCCAAAAGTCTTTGGTTTGGGAGATGTGATGCTCACGACTGATATGGGGGTTAGGTCAGGAAGCCATAATGTAGTAAATAAACCATCACACATGCCTGCAGACTCGTTCCATAGTCACAGTGTGGCTGTGCCTGTGTAATAGCTAATGAAACTAAAGGCTCAGTATGAAACTCCACCCATATTTTGGGCTCAGGTGAACTGGATTGCTAAGTGTATTTTTGTACCCAAATTAAATAATTGCACTAGAGTTTCTGGGTTAGTGGGTAGGGGAGCCAAGGGTTATAGGACCCAATTCAAGGGTTCTCTGACCTGGCTGACCATAGCCAACTTCAAGTGTTTACCTACTTGAGAAAACTAGGTGAGATTATAATAATAGACATTCTTACTTCATTTGAGGCCATCCTTGTATCTTCTGCTGAGATCTGAGCCCATTACATGTACCAGTGAAAGGATAATTTAACTAACATCTATGTACCTGAAGGCTCATTCTTATCCTTTCTCAAACAAATCCTTTTCTGGATTTCTTATTGGAGTCTTACACAAAATGTCAGTATATTTAACTTCATTGTATGAACTTTTAAGTACATTATATACTATGTTATATGTGCTAAAAACTACAACTAGAAGGTACACAAAAATTAAAATACAAATAACTGAAACAAAAATTATGGAAGTGCCTCACTTAAGTGGTTTGTGAGGTTTTCTTATAATTCTCATATGCTTAATGTTCTCTTTAGTTGAATGGTAGACATCAAAGAAAAGATGTATAGGATAAACCTTTTTAATTTAGAAAAATCTATTTTATATAAGGGAAGCTATCTCCCTCAGTTTTAGTAGTAGAACATAAGAATTCTCAGGAGAAAAAAAAAAGCCAATCACCACACTTTACAAAAGAGAAAATTAAGATCCAGAAGAAAAGTAAAGAGAAATAGCTAACGTATATGGTTACTGGGAAAGTTCGTTATTTATGTCTCCCCTTTGTATTATAATATGCTTACAGATTTTAGGACTTAGTAATAATATCTTGCATAAGTAAACCCTCAAATATTCATTTCTAAAAAGAAGAAAATATATACCTGCAAGGGAAACATGAAATTGATACTGTTAAATCAGACCCATGATGATTCTTCTTATTTTTGCTACTTCTCTAATGTCACTAGAGACATCTCTAGAGAATCAATGAGCCAATTTGTAGTTCACCTTCTAGCCAAATTTCTAATTATAGATCCAGACGTTAAACTATAGATCTTTAAATCAAATGTAAGACTATTTTGTTTTTGTATTGAGAAAAAAAATGAGATTCATTTAAGTATCATGAATGAATTATAGCTTTACCATTTACTATAAATTACATTGATAATCAATTCAAGTAACCTATAAAAATTAAAATGACTTGGCCACCATTTTTATTTTATTTTTTAATTTTTAAAAGATTTTATTGTTTTTGAGAGAGACAGAGACAGAGAGAGATAGACAGGAGCAGGAGGTCCCAGAACAGTCTCCATAGTTGCACATCATTAGTCTTCTACATAGTTTCATTCCATAGGTGGGCATGGGGCTGTGCAGGGCCTCCCGTATGGGAGGCACAGATCCATGAGCCAGGGGCCTCCTACATGGGAAGCATTCCTGGGGCAGGAGCCAAACTAGGGACTTCCCACATAGGGGGCTCATTCTAGTGAAAACCAAACTGGGGGCACACCCCAGTTCACCATATGGGTCCACACGGGCTGGGGCCAGGATTAGATCCTCAGACCCTGGGACTGCAAGATGAGCACTCAACCCATTGAGCCATCCTGGCGTCCTCACCACTTTTATTTTTATAGGTTATTTAGTTAATTATCAATGCAATTGGTAGTACATGTTAAAGCTATAATTCATTCTTGATACTTAAAACAGATCTCATTTTTTTTCTCAATACCAAAGCAAATATATGGTGATGGAAGAAAGCTGACTCTGGGTGCTGAACACATATTGTAACACATGAACAAGGTACACTGTGGAGTTGTACACCTGGAACCTATATAATTTTTACTAACCAATGTCACCTGAATAAATTTAACAATAAAAATAAAGAAAGAAAGAGAATAAAAATGAGAAATTATTTCATACTACTGTACCAATCTAGTTTTTTAAAAGATTGCAATTACCAGTTTGAGGAGGTAGAACTTTGGAATCTTCAGAAGTTTTAGTTGTAGGTATAATCCATGGCTTTTTACTTGAAGCTATAGGAAAAAGAAATGGTACTTACTGAAGATTTTGGGAGGGAGGGCAGAGACAGAAATAGTTTGCTGGTATGATTAAGTGACTATGAGAAGCCTGCAATAAAAAGCACATACAGATGCAAAGTCATCATATATTAAGAAGAAATAAATATGTATCAATCCCAAGAGCATTTGATTAGTGACTACAGAGACACCAGAGTTTGGCGTCATATTCTCAATGTTTCTGAGGACAGAAAACTGACTTAATGGGCTATATGGAATTAACAGAAAAATTGTAAAAAATCCAATCAGACAAATATGTTGCTTTTTAAACAAATCAACCACTTCTTTGGCTAAGTTAATGGAATTCATCAGTTCATTGAGGTTGTAGAGATAAGACCCAGTAAATATGTCCTTCATAATGAAGCAATCACCACCCACATCTTAACGACAGATTTCAGGTGCTATTATTACCCAAGGTGTCCTTAGGTTTCTCAAAAGGGAAGGGTATTTTTTCCTGAGGAAATTCTGGAAATCTTTTTGGAGCTGCAATGAAATATAAGAAATGTTATGATTTGAGAAACAACAACAGAGAAAAGATTTTTTAAATCAGAGTCTTCTTTTTCTATTTTTTTTATATTTAAGGCACTATATTTGAGGAATTTGGGCTATTATTTTCACCTTTATTAAACTAGTTTCCTACTTTTTCAATTGTGTATGTATGGTCTTAGATATATTCCATTTGAACTCAAATCAAGCACCAAACACATCTGAACTAGAAAATGTCTATCTGATAGCTTTAAAAAATAGAATTTTAGTAACTACATGGTTTTATATTTAACTCCTCTTTTCCAACAATCTTTTTGATATTACACTCATAAAGAAATTCTAAGGAGCAGTTTGCATAAATATTATAAATATATTTTTTATCTGAAGATCAACCATTGAATAAAAAGATACTGAGAAAAAATAGAAAAGAATTTATTCAGTGACATAATTATTTTAAAGTAACATCAAAATATGATCACCAAAAAACAACCAAAAAAAAAAAAACAAACTGAAAGGTTTGTCACAGACAGACTCTTCAGTATCCTAAATTATATTATTTTATAACATTTAAAATCTTGATGTTGGAGAGCTTATTGTTTTATGAGTCATGTGTCCCTTCTGTCCTGTGAGGAGATAAATTTGAATAAGTTATCCTAAGGCTTCTTTCAAGCATGCATAAGATTTCCAAAGTAATAATAAGCTGCAGTATTTAATAATTTTTACCTAGAGTGCTCCGTGGCAATTCAAACCTAGGTTTTAGAATAGTTTGTAATGTTTCCAGGTCCCTTTCGCTGAGAACTATAATAAAAAAGAATTCAGTTAGCAACTGCACGAGTTGGGATTTGGCATTGTGGCTTAACCATACCATGATCATGTGACACATGGTCATAACAGAGGGTACACCCAGCAGCTGATGCTTTTCATGGAAATAGCTGGCTTTCCCTGGAAAAGTTTTATAGAGGTTAAAATTTGAAGGTACACTTTCACAAGGCCATGGTGTGGCATGGAAGATCAATATCACAAGTACAAAACGAAACGCATGCTGTTTCTTTTCTTCAGAAGAAGAGAATAAAGCAAGTTAGTTTCTCTTGGCTCAAGAAGGAACTACCATGAGTGACATAAAATTCTTATTAGAATGCATGACATGTTTGGGGATTCCCCTCAAGTTTAGTACACACGAGACTTGGAAAAGCCAAACAAAATAGAACGCACAGACATAGTCAAGACTTCCAGGTTTCCCCCACTCCTCCAAGCTTTGTGGGTTAAAAGGCTGTCATTCTGCTTTTCTGTACCTCCCAAGACTCTGGTGAAAAGCGTGTGGAGTTAGCATTGAGCATCCAGAGTTGCTCAGAATATTACTGACCAGGATCAAGGCATGTTGTTAACTCTTTAATAGAATTGGTCCAAGGAATGGGAAGGTTATTGCCAGTAAGGAAAGGAGAGGTGGGGGGGGGGGGGGGGGGAAAGCTGAAGTATTGGGTTATCTTTCTATGAATGTTGGGAAGTTTTTTTTGGTTTGCTTGTTTGTTTTAGAAAAAAAGTTTTTAGAATTACCCAGTGTTGTTTCTGAAATGTCTAACACACTAGACACAGTGGGTTTAGTGGTTCTTGGAACTGATTCAGGAGTCACTGGAAGGTAAAAAAGACAACTTTACAAATTAAGATAAAATGATGAAGTATCCAAAGATCATACGAGACTGTTCCCCTTTAGAATTAGTAATTGACACTTATAAAGTTTATTTCTTTTCAAGTTACTTCTACTAAGGACTCCCTGGCTTGTCTCAGGTGCCTGAGCTGAAATTCTTTTCTGGGTTTGGTCCACTTTCCATGCGCTATGCTCCAAAAAGTACACTGAATTGACCTCCATGAAAGCACTTATCAGATAAATCATCACTTTTTATTTGACTGCCTTTTAAAAATCTCTTTATCTTTAGGACTTAGTATAATGTCCAAGGTATAGTCAAGCAAATGATAAATGTTTATTAAGTGAATCAATAAAAGGGCAATTAAAAATGACTCAAAGCGAAAAAGTTTATTTAGAACTATTAGATTATAAGATTTCTCTCTTTCAAACTGCAGTCAACATGCAAAGGTTGGAAAGGAGTCACATTGTGATAGATATTCAAATACTTAGCCACAAAGTTGTTCAGAGTGCTAGATTAAAGGCAAAGGTGATCTCGGGTAAATAGTTTTCAAGAAATAAGAACCAGGCTCACTGAGATCTGGAATTAATTGTGAGCTACAAAATTCCAGAATTTTGGAGGGTAAGGACATGTGTTAACACAATAACACTGAGTAACAAGTTATGATGTTTGACTAAGTGTTTCTGAAGTGGAAAATCCTGAGGAGGTTTTGGCAGAGAACTAAGAAATCTATAAACCCTCCCATGAAATACTGTGCTGAGAGAAGAAAGTATAATTGGGTAGAATCTTTGGGGCAGAAAAGAACTTGGTTCATGCCTATATATATTTTTTGGTATTGAACAATTATACTAAAATCATAAAACTACTTAGAATTTCATTCAAATAGATTATTTCAGAATCTTGAATAGGTTCTACCTCTGCCACGAATTCCACGAAGGTGACATATGAAAGGTCTTCTTGCTTTATCAGAAATATCCCTATCTGAATAGGTTTCTTAATATTAATTTATTTTATTTCTTACCTGTTTTTATCTTCTCTGGACCAGGTATCAGTCTAAGAGTTTAGTACAAGGTAAATATCACTAATATTTCAATTTTTAGCAAGTTTGTGGAATACAAAAATCACTTTAGATTTGAGTTACTTTGCTAACTGTGGATTTGAGGGAATTCTTGCCAGATGTTTGTTTCACTGAGTCCTAGATAAGGTGGTATTGCTCTGGCAAAAACTCTGTAGTTTAGAAAATAATGTGTCTCAGTGGGCTGGACTTGGAAAGTTCATTCATAGAAGAAATAATGAATATTTATTTGTTAGTAGCAAATGATAAAATGTGGTGAAAATCCTGACTGCATTTATTGTTTAAATAATTTTACTGAAATGTTATATATTCCCTATACTAGGATTGTTAATCTTCCAGAAATATTGTTGCTAAATGATTCTAGCATGCTTTCATAGATCTCATGTTATGGATTCGTGAAGGATAATAGAATTTTTCTAAACTGACCATTTGTGAACACAAAGAAATGAAAAACAGTCCCATGTCTTTGTATAAAAGGAAAGCACCAAAACCAGTTATTACATTTTATAAAAGTATTTCAGAATATTGAGGCATAATAACTTTCACTTAGAGTGAAAAATACAGCTTCCATATTACATGGCAGTTATATGAGTCATCTGTTTTTTTACATCTGTTGTTTCTTCAAACATTAGATTAAAGATGTAGAATTTCCTATCATTTTGTGCTTACAATCAAAATGAATTTCCTACTGGCTCTTCACTGAAAAAAAGTACATGTCTGTCAATTATTTACCATTTAAAAACATGTATTATTTTTCTCTCTCAAAGTTAACAACAAAGGGATCACATTACCTGTTATGGGCTGTGCTGGAATTTTTTCTATTTTTGGTGTTTTAGATTCAGCAGGTAATGCTAAGGTTTCATTCTTAGCTAAAAACAAAAAAGTCAGAGAACAAATAATTGACCTCACTTTCTTATAACAGTGTGTCCAAACAGAATTCATTCAAAACACCATCAACTAACAAATTATTTCCAGAAATCTATTCTGCTCTTATCCCTTCCCACCAGACAGTCAACAGATTTACTACCAAGGATTAGCATGAGTTGATAGTCTTCAGAATTCCTTCTGTTTAACCCTAGGTAATTCTTTAAGATCTAAGTTGTCAATGGAGTGAAGAAATAAAAAAATCAAAACCTAATATTTGGATAATTCAAGTAGTTCTGATGCAAAGAGTTTCTAGAAGGTACAGGATGTATTACAAATATTCCCTGGAATTTTATATTCAAGTACTCCTAATTAAAAAAATAAAACTCAATGGGTAGAAAATTTCCATTATTATGCATGGTAAAACATGTAATAGTCTATGACACTGAAATTTTAGAAAAGCACAAATAACACACACAGGAAACTAAATTATTTGAAAATATTTGTGGCAAAAGAATACCAACAGTAATTTATTAGAGCCACATGTTAACAAAGACAGTTTCTTTTGGTCACCGTAGGAATTCAGCATAAAGAATAAAATCAGTTATTTTTTCCATCTTTAGACAACTATTCAGGAAATTTTCTTCTAAAGTTCAAGTATTCTTTTACAAAAAAGTAAATTTCCAAACCAGAGTTTCCCAATAATTAAGATATTCTTCATTTAAAACTGACTTAACTTGATTTAGTTATTAAGCACTGGGAATCAGTGACCTACTTGTAAGACTTAATTTGAAACAGTCTAGTGGCTTGAAAGATTTCATTCATATTTGAGATACCCTGATCCTGTCACCTTGAAATGATTATAATCAGATGGAAATTTTTTAGTCCTAAGGCTATATAGAAACTTCTTGGGTTTCTCAACTTCGGCACTATTAAGGTTTTGGGTTGGGTAACTTTTGTTCTGGGGGTCTGTCCTTTGCTGCAGGATGTTTAGAACCATCTCTGGCCTTTACCCACTGGATTATATTGATACTTCCATTGTTGTGACAACCAAAAATGTCTCCAGACATTGCCAGATATCCCATGGGGGACAAAATTGACCTCTGTTGAGAACTATTGATCTAATATTATGTTCTCTCAAAGTTCTTTGAGGATCCAAATTTTGAAGCCTCCTTCTGTAGTTCACATCACTGCTGTAAAGACCACTTTTTTCTTTTCAATTAACATGGGCACACAATATTTATTTACTTCTGAAGTCATAGCTTTTACAATGTTAATTGAAGTCAATCAATTTTTAATCTTATTATGAAAGCATATAATAGATTCCTACATACAGCTTATAATTGTTTTTAGGAGTGATATAAAATGCTATAAATAGGTGTCACAAGGGCTATATACTTGCCATATCTAATAGCCAACTGTGTGTTTTGGATGCATGTACACAAAAAATTTCACGGATTGTCTACACAACAGAAATGTTTAATATCATTGTTCATATGCCCTTTAGCAGGGCATAAAAAGAAAGGATTTTACTTCTGAAATAACTAAAATATAGATCAGTAGAATTAAAAAAAACCCAAAAACTCTACTTTTAAAATTTCATCAAATTTTGTCAATATTTTTTCTGCCTATTTCATAGTCAGAGTATTTGTTTAAAACCATTATGATTGTTAGCACAGGGAAAAACATTCAGATTACAAAATTTTATGACCCCTGGTCCTGTTATTTTTATCATGTAACATAGAAAGGTATATGTCTTCATTTTTTAAATGCTTATAAAAATTTATAAGGTTTTTCTTTAATGTTTTCTTTTTTTTTAGTACCCTCTTATTCTTCAGGGCACCTTTGCTAATCCTCTCTTTCCTGTGTAATATCCTATGTTCTTGGTGGTTCCCTGGTTGAGTAGGACTATCTGTCACCATTCTATCTATCTATCTATCTATCTATCTATCTATCTATCTATCTATCTATCTATCTATCATCTATCCATCTATCTATCTATCATATCTCTTTCTCTAGCTATATCATCTATCAATCAATCATTATTATTATCTATAGGTCTATCTAATCTATTATCTATCATCTATATATACATATATTATCATAATCATCAATCATCATCTATCTATGCATCTATCTATCTATCTATCTATCTATCTATCTATCTAATCATCTGTCATCTATCGTAACCTCCAGACTTTCACAAAATGCTCTGAATTTCTTTGCTTTAGCTCCTTATATTCTAAACATATCCTTAACTGGCAATCACATTAACCTAAAATTAAGCTATTAATGAAGAAAAAATGGTAAATTACCTTACTAAGAGATATTTGTATTCTTTACACACTATTAATGCCTTAGAAAGGCATTTTGTATTTCTAAATATGGCATTTTAGGATTCAAAGATATTGGTAGATGGAGAACATATCTGAATGAGAACTCTTTATGTCTCCTATCAATCCACAAGCACTCACCTACAGTATCTACACACAACTTTAGTCTTGGCAGTAGCAAAACAAAATGCCATCAGAACAGCCTAAAACCCAGGAAATTCCTTTTCTGCTCTGATTCTTCTTTTTTCAACATACTTGTTTCCTTTAATTTTTGGCAAGCTCAGTCTATGGTTTGTCAAACCCTTCATATACCCTTGGGGAATGTGGGTGTAATAGTAGCTTTCTTATTTATTTTTCTCATTATTCTTGTGTGTTCTTAGAACAAAAGCTATTAATTTCTTGATGTCTCATGATGGGTTCTGCTGGAATGAAGATATTTTTAGGATTTACCTCCTTTAAAAAAAAGGGCTTTTCTGGACAATAGTGAGAAATAACTTTAGACAAGTGTATTTCTCCCAATGTATTATAATGAACTATTTACGTTCACACTCTTTTCACACACATAAAAAAAGTAAATTTAAATGTAATTTTAAACACAGTATGTTAAGATGTTCATTAGATAAATTAGTAAATATTCTTAAACATGTGACTATCAATCTCTTTAATCCATAAGAAATTTCCTATGTATTAAATTAAGATAGGTGTTTTCCCAGAAATACAAGTTTAAAAAGATGTTTACTAATTGCATAGATTTTTTTTCATTAAAAATTATATTCAATCCTGAAGACTTGGTGAATCATATCAGGAAAACAAAAGCAAAACAAAATTAAAATTCACTATTTAATTCTCTAAACTAAAAAAAAACAAAACCACAAAAAAGCTGCAGTGGTATTAAGGTAACCCATAGAACTTTGCAAATCCCCCGCCCCTCCCCCCTCAAATAGGAAATATGATTCAAGGCTAAGGATTAGGCAATAAAGCACCCTTTAGTTCAAAACTGATAGCCGTGGTTGAGGGGGAAAACTCTTCTTTTTTTTCTTTTCTTTTTTTTTTTTCCAGCAGCCTTTACGAAGCTCGAGTTTTGTAGTTTTGATGGCAGATTAGGGACCAAATCAATGAAACTGACCAACATCTTTTCTTCTCCTTCCAAACAAGTGTTTCTCAGATGCAGGGCCAGGTTGTATGGCTCCAGGCAGAAACAGGTGAGTGCAAGAGTCCTGAGCTCTGATTCCAAACACAGGTTCACTGAGAGACTTTAATTTGGAAGCTTCCTGACATTTAGTGAAGCATAAAGATGAGGTAGAGTTGAGTTACAGGGTTTTATATAATAGTTAAAGATAGGTGGTCAAATCTGATGTACAAATCAAAGAAATGATGCCCAGAGTCACTGGTCTATGTTCTTGGAGGTAACTCACTTCAGGACCAATAGGTATGAATATTTTACAGTAGAAATGCAAGGAGTGCTCAAAATCACAAAGATTTACTGGCAGATATTTTCACATCTTAATAAAATAATGATGCATAAGCTTTGAAATTTTTATTAACATTTAACTTTAACAGTTCACCTGTTAAATGCTCTTCTATCCATTTAAGAACCTCTAGGAAGTTCTCAAAATTAACATCTAAGAAAAACTTAAGAATTCCCACCTTTAAAAATTGTTAGTCTGATTGTCTAGCATCAAATAAGCAAACAGTTCAGGTTTCCAACAAGAGAGAAAAAATTAAACTTGAAGTCCGAGCATGGGCAGGTCCTATGTCTATGTAACTCACCATTATCTCCCCAGCAACTTGTAATTCTGGTACAGAATAATGCTTTATTAGCATTTGCGGAATGAAGGCTGCCAAACAGGGCCTTGGCCCTCTATTTTTGATTCCATACAGTGTTAAGATTCAATTATATACGTGCTAAATTTCTTAGCTAGGTACTACTTCAGGGAAAATATTCTGCATTTTTAATTTCTACCTCATCATGCCATCTCCTTCCATATTTATCAATAAACCAAAACACTCTGCAGAAACTCTAGAGGTGGTTCTCAAAGTATTTTTTCAGACCAGCGCCATTAGTATCACCAGGTTATTAGTAAGAAATACAGATTCTCAGGCTCTACCTCATACTTATTGAATCAGTAGCTCTGAGGTGGGCACAGCAGTCTGTGTATTCACAAGCATTCTGAGACATCTGATGTTCCATCAAGTTTGGGATCCTCTGCTATAGAGAGACTTCAGACTAATTTGATATTCAAATGCAACACCTAACAGCCCAGTGACCACTACAATTATTCTCTGAGTTTCTTTTAAAAGGTATTTTTGTTGGTTATTTTTTTCCCCAAATTGTTATCCTTTATGTTTTTTAAACACTGAAATCATATTAGGCTCTTTCTAGATGTAGGAAGCAGTATTAATCTCAAGTAAATAATAATTTTAATAGATATCATCTTTATACAAATTCTCATTGAGAGTACCTAATGGTCCCTTGATCATATAGTATAATCTATAATACTCTGTTTGAAAATTATATTTATACAAATGTGTATATTTTGGATAATTTGATAAATATTCACTCTTTCAAAAATATAAATATATTTAATATTTTATATAAGTATAAAATCATTTTCTTTGAAAATGTTATTTCACATTTACAACACTCCAACCTCTCTGCCCCTTACTGTTTTATTCAATGATTTTTATTGTGGTAAAATACACATAACATAAAATTAATGGTTTTAACCATTTTTAAATGTAAAAATTCAGTAGTATTAAGTACATTCATAGTGTTGTGCAACCATTGCCATCATCCATCTTCAAAACTCTTGTCAGCCTGTAAAACCGAAACTCTGTCCCATTAAACACTAATTTTCTATTCTCCTCTTCCCTCCAGTCCCTGGCAACCACTGCTCTATTTTCTTTCTCTATGAGTTTGACTACTCTTGGTACCTCATGTAAGTGGAATTGTACAGTATTGGTCTTTATGTAACTGGCTTGTTTCACTTATTCTAATGTCCCCCAGGTTCATCAATATTGTAGAATATGAGGGCTGTCCAGAAAGTATCCAGCCATGTACCCATTCTCATTATATTGACAATGACTGGATTTTTTCCAGACATTTCTCATATGTTATAATACCCTTCCTTTTTAAGGCTGAATAATATTCCATTATGTGTATACACAACGTTCTGCTTATCTCTTTATCTGTAAGTGGACATTTGGGTTGCTTCCATGTTTTAGCTATTGTGAATAATGCTATTATGAATATGAGTGTACAAATATCTCTATTTTTTTTCAATTCTTTTGGTTATTTACCCAGAAGTGGAATTACAGGATCACGTGGTGATTCTATTTTCAATTTTCTGAGGAATGATCATGCTGTTTCCATAGCAGCTGTACCATTTTACAGTCCTATCAACAGTGCACACACATGTATTTTTTTACTTTGAGACCCCAAATAGCTCATTTGCTAGATTCCTTGGATATCCTAAGAATATCAGTGCCAGTACTTAGTTCCTGTAAAACTCAGACACAGAATTTTTCTGCTTACCTAATTGTGTCTTGATTGTATCTGAAATCTCAAACATTATTGATGAAGGAAGTTTTACAGTGGTTTCATTAAGACCTGGAATAACAAGGTGGACTGCAAGGAAACAGAAGTAAAGTAAGAGGAAAGAAATGCATCATAGCACAAAACAAAGTTCAGAACATCAGATACTAGTAACTACAAAGTTTAGCACTTATTTTGCTTAGTCAATTTTAACCCAAATTTCAAAATGTTGGAAAAATATGATAGTACCTTTTAAACAGAATCTTTTTCTTATTCAGAAATGAACCACCAAAATCCTCTGGCATTTATTCTATAGGCTCAAAAAATGTAAAATGGCTACTTAAGATGTATGGTGAACAAAGAACAAACACCATTATTAATAATAATTTTTATTTTTTTTATTTTTATTTCTGACAGAGAGAGAGAGATACAGAGACAGAGGTAGAGAGAGAACTGAACTGGGGAAGCTCCCAGTTCAGCACATGGTTCCACACGGGCCGGGGCCGGGATTCGATCCCCGGTCCCCGGCACTGCAAAGTGAGCGCTTAACCACTGAGCCATCCCAGCTTCCCCAATAATAATTTTTAAAAGAGCTGTTCAACACAACAAAGACTTCCTTATAATTACAACAACCTGTGGGGCAGGTAGAATGGGTGCCATCATTTCCACTAGGTATGGGTAGAGTTATTTCTCTAATGTATTTTGATGGAGGCAGCATCTCTTGGCTCCTAGTCTGGAATGGACACTGCCAGGATGTTAACCACTAATAGGAAATGAACCAACTTCAATTTCACAGACCTGCTCACAGTGCAAAATTCCATAAAGGCTCTATTATAAAAATTAGCCTGACTTGTTTAATATAGGTATAAATTTCAAGATAGACTCACCTAGTATTGTTCCTCCAAGGGGAGTCCTATCTGGAGATTTAGTTGAAGCCCTGTGAGTAACATTCTGAATCACTGTTGAAATATGAAAAGATAATAGTGTCATAGCAAAACAGATAGTCAAGAAGCAGTATGAAGCTACAGTAATAATCTGAAGCCATCTACACTGGGGAAGCCCTGAGTTAACTTCTCAATTAATAGAAAGGAGCTTACTAGGCTGGCTACACAGTCAATGAAAGGTCTAGAAGGCACTTCTTGACACTTCTGCCTGTAACTAACAAAGGCTATTAATCTACCATAAAGTGTTCCATTCTAATGAGTTGAAAATTTTCTTTCTCATTTCCACTCCCTACAGCTTACCCAAGTTAAAGAGCTATCACAAAATTGGGTCATGACCTAATAAATAAAACACTGCTAAATGTATATTCTCAAAACAAAGAATCTTTGGATAATTACAATAGTAAATGATCCTGTTTTAAGAGTACACTTGAGACATTGTGATTTTCTAAAATGAAGAACAATTTTAAGTGTCCAGTTTTTTCCACCAAGAAGGTTTCTGGAAGTAATAAAGTCAGTTTGATAATTTGAAAATCAAAGTTCAGAGTAAAACACTGGATGCTGAAATAAAATAAGACATTATAATTCTTGAAACCTGGATGTCTTTACATATAGTGACTTCTAAATCATAGTTTTCATTTCATTAATTCAAATATCCTTCTAATTATTTCCTTTATGTATGCTTACACATATTTAACTGGCTTTTTCAAATTGAATACTTCTTATGATTGCTTTGTCCCTAGTTGTTCAGCCAATGTAACTTGGTACAAGAGCCAAACTTTTGCCGATTAACTTATAATTTACTAGACCATACTGATTTCTCTGAACTTTTCCAAAAAAACAATAATCAGAAAAATCGAGAGAATATGTGCTATGTTAATTATCTGTTTAAAAAGTATATTAAAAATAGTTCTAAATACATATGCAGACAGGCACATACAAATTACCTTGCTTGATGATTGTTATTGGGATCAGTTTCTTTGGGACATACGCTGGCTGAAAAGAGGAAAAACGGCAGCATTTGAGCTAGTGCAAACTTCTTAAAAATAATAAATCAAAGAACTGGAAGTAGCCCTTTCTTGTTTTCAGTGAAGTCTCCCCTGACATTGGTTCAACAGTTGTTGAAAAAATCTTTAGTATAATATACACATATTTGCCTCTATTTTATTGGACTCACTTGGTTTTCCCAGTAAGAGTCCAAAGATTTGACAGAAGCAGTTTCTTCAGAACTCCCATTTGTTTAGTTTACTTAGAAACTGCAATGGAAAGAAAGTAAATCCTCTGGTTTGAATACTAGTTTATTTTCACTCCTTTTGAGATGTGACACAGCCAAACTTTGTCCTTATATTCCCTCTCAAAAAAACTACATATTATCTTTTAAAACCAAACATTAATTGTTTTGTCTACTCAATTGCTGCTGTTGCTACTACATACAACACAATGAGCACCAGTTCCCGACATCAAGCACTGCCTTAGCTGAGAAGGCAAAGCTAGCAATCAGAGCCAGACAGTTCTACTGCCACAGGATGCATCAGCTAAACTTAACCATTCTGCTTGTACTTATGTACAAAGGACCTTAGAATTAGAAGGGCAGATCCCAGGCAATTGTGTGTTATCCCCAAACTGCCTCAGATGTCCCACAGGAAGCTTTGATATCATAGAGCTACTTAAACTAAGAACAAGTTAAGTGTTAACTATAAAGTAGAGTCATCATTAGACAAAATCTTGAACCAAGGAGGAGACAGCTAAGGGAGAGACATGGGAACAGGATAAAAGAGGTCACAAATATATAGAGAATTAGATTGAAGTAAAGGGGGAAAAGCCTGATATTGATTTATTGAGGCACGATTTAACCTGATAAAGCCACGTGCCAGACCTGCTGATAATCTGGATATTCTAAATAAGATACTTACAAAATAATTGTGAGCAAGAGACTTGCTAACATGTTACCATTTTAATAAATGACATCCCCATAGTAAAAAACGGCCACAATACCAAGTAACTATTGTCTGTCTTTCTTGTTGTATTAAGGTCCTTAAGTTCACACAAATAAATTCACTATTATCAGATATTTTTAAAGGCACATATACCTATTGACCCAGTGCTATAGACTGAATGCTGTATCCACTCCAAAATTCACACGTTGAAACTTAATCCCAAAGTAATGGCATTAAGAGGTGGGACTTTTGGGAAGTGATTAGGTCATAAGGGTGGAAACCTCATAAATGGAATTAGTGCCCTTATAAAAGTGACCCCAGAGAGCTCCCTCCACCCTTCCATCATGTGAGGACACAGCAAGACGGCTGGCCGGAAGTGAGCTCTTACCAAACACCAAATCTGCCGGTGCCTTAATCTTGGATTTTACAAGCTCCACAACTGTGAGAAATAAATGTTTGCTGTTTAAGCCATTCGGTCTGGTATTTTTATATAGTAGCCCTATGAATTAGATACCAGGAATTTCCTCCTTAGCAAACTAGCCTAAGAAATTATTATAATCAAAGACACAAATAATCTTTTATGCATAAGGATGTTTACTACTTCGATGTGAAACAATGCCATTATCCAAAAGCAGAGGTTTTATTAAATAATTTATAGTTCAAATTTTTAACTACTATGTTTTAATAAAGTGGGAAAATATGCATAATATAAACACAAATGATATAAATGTATATCCACAGTATAACCTAATTTTATAACAAATATGTATAGACAATAGACCAGAGGAAAGTAGAGCACAGTTTATTTTAAACAGTAGATTTTTTATAAGCTGACATTAATTTTACTATGTATAACTTTCTATACTTTTCAAACTTTTTACAAGGGTGAATTACATTTACAATTAAGATAAGTTATTTTAAATCACAGTCTATTCAGTTACCACATATGATTCTGTACTGTATAGCTCATACACTATTGGTAAAGGGAGATGATGTAAATATAATTTATACATGATTTTCCCAGGCAAGGGGAGGAGAATAGTAGAAATAGAAGTATAACCTTCAGCAGGAAAGACAAAAATAATCTTAGCTTTGATGTCATGTCACATGGCAGCAGGATTTCTTTCAGCTTTACCATAAGAAAATTATGTCAATAGTTTAGTGGTTACTTGAGGGTAAAGGTGTAGGTAGGTGGGAGAGTAGGGGGTGGGGGAGTAGGGAGGAGGTATCACAAATATGGTGATGGAAAAAGAACTGACTGGGTGATGAACACATAATATAATGCATGGACAATTGTAATATAGAATTGCACACCTGGAACCTATGTAATTTTTGCCAACCAATGTCACCCCAATAAACTTAACAGATAAAAAAAAGTAAGAAAAATAAATATGAGCACTTGTAGAGAGGATCCTTCCCCAGAGAGGCTCTGCCTCATGTGACCGCCTCACTCCCAACTGTCCTGCTCCAGCGAAAGCAATGCCAGAACATGGCAGCTCACTTCTGAGACTTTATTTCCCCCAAGACTAAATAATTATTTGTTTGTTTGTTTTTACATTTAATGCCCCCCAGCCCTCCCCCTTTACCTCCCCACCCTTACTCCCAACCCAGACAACCACTGACTATGTCCATGAGTTTTTGTGTCTTTGTTACTTTCACTTTTATATTCCACCTATGAGTGAGGTCATATGTTTCTTTCATCTTTCAGTCTGACTTATTTCGCTTAATAAGATGTTTTCAAGGTTCGTCCATGCTGTCACAAATTGCTGTATTTCATTTTTCTCATTGCTGAGTAATATTTCTCATTGCTGAGTAATTTTTCTCATTGCTGAGTAATATTCCATTGTGTAAATATACCACAGCTTCTTCATCCGGTCATCTATCAAAGGACACTTTGGTTGTTTCCATCACCTGGCCACTGTAAACAGTGCTGTGATGAACATTATCATTGGAGTACATATCTGTGTGAATTAAGGTTTTCAGGTTTTTTGGGTAGATAACCATAAGAATAATTGCTGGGTCATATGGCAACTCAATTCCTAATTTTTTGAGGAATCTCCATACTGCCTGCCATAGTGGTTGCATCAATTTACTGTACATTCTCACCAGCAGTGTATGAGGGTTCCTTTTCCTCCACAGCCTCTCCAGCACTTGTTACTCCTTGTCTTGTTGATTATAGCCATTCTAACAGGTGTAAGATGGTATCTCATTGTGGTTTTTATTGGCATCTCCCTAATTGCTAGTGATGTGGAGCATTTTTTCGTGTGTCTGTTGGTTGTTTGTATGTCTTTGGGGGAGAAGTGTCTGTTTAGGTTTTCTGCCCATTTTTTAAATTGGATTATTTGTTTTTTGTTGTTGTTGAGTTGTATGATTCTTTACATATTTTAGATATTAGCCCCTAATCAGAGGCATTGTTTGCAAATATATTCTCCCATTCAGTTGGTTTTCTTTTTAGTTTGTTGATGGTGTCCTTTGCTGTATAGAAGCCTTTTAGTTTGATAGAGTCCCATTCATTTATTTTTGCTTTTACTTCCCTTGCCTTTGGGGTCAAGTTCATAAAGTACCCTCTGAACTCAAGGTCTATAAGTTTAATGCCAATGCTTTCGTCTATGCACTTAATGTTTTCAGGTCTTACGTTGAGGTCTTTAATCCACTTTGAGTTAATTTTGGTATATGGTGAGAGTTCACAGTAGAGATTCATTGTTTTGCATGTGGTTTTCCAATTTTCCCAGTACCATTTACTAAAGAGGCTTTCTTTTCTCCATTGTATTTTGTTTGCTCCTTTGTCAAAAATTACCTGTCCATATGCTTGTGGGTTTATTTCTGGGTATTCAATTCTGTTTCATTGGTCTGTATGTCTATTTTTCTGCCAATACCAAGCTGTTTTGACTATTGGCACTTTGTAGTATAGACTGAAGTCAGGGAGTATGATGCCTCTAGTCTTATTCGTTTTTTTGGAGATTGCTTTGGCAGTTTTTGGTCTTTTGTGGTTCCATATAAATTTGATAATTTTTTTTAATCTATTTCTCGAAAGAATGTCTGTGGGATATTTATTGGAATTGCATTAAATCTGTATATTGCTTTGGGTAATATGGCCATTTGAACTATGTTGATTCTTCCGATCCATGAACATGAAGTATCTTTCCATTTCTACATATCTTCAATTTCTTTTAATAATGTCTTATAATTTTCCATGTGTAAGTCCTTCACATTTTTTGTTAAGTTTATTCCTAAGTGTTTTATTCTTTTTGTTTTGATTGCAAAAGGCATCATTTTTCTCATTTCTTTTTCTGAAGTTCCATTGTTTGCATATAAAAATGCTGTAGATTTTTGTACATAGATTTTGTATTCTGCAACTTTACTATATTCACTTATTGTTTGTAATAGTTTTCTGGTGGAGTCTTTCGCGTTTTCTATATATAGGATCATGTCATCTGCAAAAAGTGATAGTTTAACTTCTTCATTCCTGCTTTGGATGCCTTTTATTTTTTTTCTGCCCGATGGTTCTGGCTAGAACTTCCAGCACTATATTAAACAGTAGTGGTGACAGGGTACATCCCTGTGTTGTTCCTGATTTTAGAAGAAAAGGTTTCAGTTTTTCCCCATTCAGTATGACATTCCCTGAGGGTTTGTCATATATAGCCTTTATTATGTTCAGGTACTTTCCTTCTATACCCATTTTGTTAAGTGTTTTGATCATAAATTGATGTTGTATCTTGTCGAATGCTTTTTCTGCATCAATTGATACAATCATATGTTTTTTATCTTTTATTTTGTTTATGTAGTGTATCAGATTGATTGATTTGCACGTGTTGAACCATCCTTGTGTCCCTCGGATGAATCCCACTTGATTGTGATGTATTTTTTTTAATGCATTGTTGTATTCTATTTGCTAGTATTTTGTTTAGGATTTTTGCATCAGTGTTCATGAGAGATATTGATTGATAGTTTTCCTTTTTTGTGATGTTCTTGCCAGGGTTTGGTATTAGGATAATGCTGGGAACTCATTAGAATAAGTTGGGAAGTATTGCCTCTTCTTCAATTTTTTGGAAAAGTTTGAGAAGGATAGGTGTTAGTTCCTCTTTAAATGCCTGATAAAACTCGTTAGTGAGACCATCTGGTCCCGGACTCTTGCTTTTGGAGAGTTTTAGGATGATTGTTTCAATTTCTTTACCATTGATTGCTCTGTTCAGGTTATCCAATTCTTGATTCAGTCTAGGTATACTGTATGTTTCTAAAAACTTGTCCACTTCTTCTAACTTTCAAAATTTGGTGGCATATAGCCCTTCATAGTATTCTTGTATGATCCTTTGTATTTCTGTGGTTTCATTTGTAATCTCCCCTCTTTCATTTCTAATTTGAGTTATTTGTGTATTTTCTCTCTTTCCCTTGGTGAGCCTAGCCAGGGGGTTGTCAATTTTATTAATTTTTTCAAAGAACCAGCTCTTTGTTGCATTAATTTTTTCTATTGTTTTTCTATTCTCTATTTCATTTAGTTCTGCTTTAATTTTTATTATTCCCTTCCTTTTACTGGCTTTGGGTATTTCTTCTTCTTTTTCTAGTTCTTGAAGATGTAATATTAGGTTGTTAACATGATTTTTTTTGTTTCTTGAGATAGGCCTGCAGTGATTGATATAAATTTCCCTCTTATTACTGCTTTTGCTGCATCTAAATAATTTTGGTATGTTGTGTTTTCATTGTCATTTGATTCTATGTATTTTTAAATCTGTTCTTTTATTTCTTCTTTAATCCAGTCATTTTTTTAGTAAGATTTTGTTTAATCTCCATGTATATGTGGCTTTTCCTGTTTTCTTTTTGTAGTTAATCTCCAATTTCAAAGCTTTGTGATCAGAGAATACACTTGGTATGATTTCAATCTTCTTAAATTTGCTGATGCTAGCTTGTGTCCCAGCATGTGGTCTATCCTTGAGAACGTTCCATGTGCACCAAAAAAGAACATATAGTCCTGTGTTAAAGAATGAAATATCCTGTAAATGTCAACTATGTTCCAATTACTGTAAAGTATTATTTAAAGCTGTTATCTCCTTATTTATTTTCTGTTTGGATGATATATCCATGGCTGTCAGTGGGGTGTTTAAGTCCCCTACTATAATTGTGTTTTTCTCCATTTCTCCTTTTAGATTTGTTAGTAGTTGCTTTGTAAATTTTGGTGCTTCTTTGTTGGGGGCATATATATTAATAAGTATAATATCTTCTTGTCGTAATGTCCCCTTTATCATTATGAAATATCCATCTTTGTGTCTTATTATCTTTTTGATCTTGCAATCTGCTTCATCAGATATAAGTATGTCTACACCTGCTTTTCTCTGGGTGCCATTTGCTTGGAGTATTTTTTTTTCCACCCTTTCACCTTGAGTCTGTGTTTGTCCTTGTGGCTGAGGTGTGTCTCTTGTAGATAGTATAAGGTTGGTTTTTGTTCTTTGATCCAGTTTGCTACTTTGTGTCTTTTTATTGGTGAGTTCAGTCCATTTACCCTTAGGGTGATAATTGATACATGAGGATTTCTTATAATCATTTTATCTTTTGCTTTCTGGTAGCTCTTTTTTTTAATTGCTTTTTTGCTTTTTCATTTCCATCGGTTATTTTAGTTTAATGGTGTTTATGACTGTTTTTTCTGTTTTCTTTTATTGTATGTGTCCCAGTTTTAGGTTCTTTTTCAGTGGTTACCATAAACTTTATATAAAAGAAAATTTCATATATGCAGAAGTTCCTTTTCTTAAAGGTGTTTCTTACCTCCGT
>PVKE010026295.1:0-22413 GCA_004027555.1 Craseonycteris thonglongyai
AATCTATGAACTATGCCCCTTTTCCTAATTGGTATATTCTGAATTCTGTGCACATACTGCTACAGTGAATTCCATAGTAAAGCTGAAAACACTGAAGCAGGTAAGACTTCCATCCAGTGAAGTGACACTGGCTTTTATAAAGGCTTTAGGAAGTGCGTACATACTTAGCTGCAGGTGTCTGCCTGCACATTTGTGGCTTAATGACTAGGGAGAGCTGATGAGCAGTCGTGGGGACAATCACTGCTAGAATGGAAGGGACTAGGAAGGAGTACAGATTGCTGTGTGGGGAGAGCAGAGGTTGGGAGCACAAATGCCATCAATACTAATGCCGGTCACAATGTGAGCTCAGTGCCAGGGAGGCTGGTGAAGGAGGTACCCAGGAGAGGCTAATTGCCACATCCGATCATCCAAGGGCAGATGTTAAATGTGCTTCAGATGAAAAGCTGGAGGAAGTGCTGACACGGGCACAGCTGAAGAGAGAGGCTGACACACACTCTGGAAATTGTGAGACGGGTCATCTTGGAGAAGAGCAGAGTACTGGGGGCTGGGGCCCTCATTCTTCGAGTCCCACTATTTTAGCTTTTAGCTCAAGCCAGGGGCAAGCAAAAAATCACAAAATAACAAACATTTCAACATAGTCATCACCCCCAATAATTAAACAAGATGTCATAGCCTATGATCTCCCCCCCCACTCAAATCTTCACTGAATGAACAAAGAATGAAGTAAAAAATTAAAAAATGATGCCATTCTTGCCTTATTTTGTTTATATCGTATATCTATAGGTCCACGCCTGCAAGATGGCTGCTCTGATTTCCTATGAGCAGTTACATTTTGTTGCTAAGGAAGGCTGATGAGGCTAGCACAAATTTCTCCTTGGTGGGTAGAAATCGTTATTCTCTGAATCGTAGATTCGTATTGCTTCATCTAGTTTATCTATTGACACAAAAGATCCCTATTTTAAAGAATGCAAAGACTAAGTATGAGGGTTCCTGCAAGCGTGAAAGTGTATCTAACTTTGACAACGTCTTTCACCTCCAGTGTAGTGGAGAACTTTCCACAGCAGCTGACATCACTACTTGGGAGTGTTGCTGCAACAGTATCTATCATACTCCCAGGCAAAGAAATGCCTTCAGATGTTGGATGTGTCTTTGCCACTGTTAGTAAGTATCTAACTGAAACAGGTCATCTAATATTTTTTTTAATTTTATTTATTTTTTTCAATTTTTGAGTTCTTCTGTATAAAAGGCGTTGATAGTTTTTGTTCTGTAACTATCTTTTTTTATTGTTAAATTTATCTGGGTGACAATGGTTGGTAATAAGTACGTATGTTTCAGGTGTAGAATTTTACATTACATTGTCAATGTGTTGCATTATGTGCTCACCCCTCACAGTCACTTCTACACAATAGAATATTACTCAGCAATAAGGAAAGATGAAATACTGTCATTTGCAACAACATAGATGGATTCTGAGATCGTCATTATGGACACACTCAATGGTTTGGTGGTTACCAGCAGAGGGGGGAGGAAGGGGGAGAGTTGTGGGGGTGGTGGGAGTGGGCACCAGATATAAAGTGATGGAAGGGGAACTGATACTGAGTGATGGGCACATAATACGATGCATGAATGATGTGATGTGGACTTGTACATCTGTAAACTATCTAATTGTTACCAACCAATGTAACCTCATTAAATTGAACAATAAATAATAAATAAATACATAAGTCAGACAGAAAAAATCAAGAAATGTATGACTTTACTTACATGTAGAATATGAAGCAAGTCATTTTAGAAGAAAAGGGAAATGAGCATCTCCATTATTTACAATCAGAAAACCAAAAGCTTAGTTACTCATCATGTTGGAGGGAACTCTACTGAGACAGACAATAACAAAGTTATGAGGCGTAGCGTATAGTGATGCTTAGCATTAGAATAACTGCTCACTCTGCACACCAAGTGGTCGATCAGATTTACTTGAATTAAATAAGTAAAGAGGAGATGTGTGAAACAGAAAAGTAAAGAACTAAACAACTGTCAGATGATGGAATACAGAGGTAGACAAAGACATCCAATTAGAAGTAGGGATGTGACAGAAATGGGAACTTCATATACAATATGCTCGTAGACAAAGCACAGAATGAAATACTGAAGCATGGGGAGGGAAGAACAAGAGATCAGTAGCTTTGTGGCTCATCTCATTCTCAATTTGCCTTGTCAGACTCAGTTTTCTATCAAGCTCACAGGACCCTCTGACCCAGTCAGATCAATGACCTCACACTAAGATGACCTGTATTCTCACCTAAAATAGTGCCTGGCATGTAAGAAGCTAAATATTTGTTGAGTTAAATAAAGAATAGAATCTGACAACAGGTATTTTTACTCCCATGCTTAACATCTTAGTTTCTGTTTTCACCATTTAAGCTATCCTCCTTAAATCTTACTCAAGTGGCTTGAGATCCCTCTTAAAATTCTTGCTTCTTTTTAGACATTTTTTGGGAAAATTTTAGCCTCAAATAATTTATCTAATGCCACCAATAGGCTGGCTCATTACCTTTTCACATTGCAGGAATTCAGCAGACCTAAGAACCAGCCCCCAATAACCAGTGCTTACAAGAAGATTTAAATGCTTTGCTTTGAAATAAGTATGAAGAGTGGTGATCATCAGACATTTGCGAGAAGAAACAACATGGAAAAGAGTGATGAAAACAATAAAATAATGAAAAAAAAACTGGTTAAAATCAAGGCAAGAGAGAGATTAAGAAAATATCTAAAAAAATGTATAATCTCAGAGATTAAAGTAGATACTGCATCTGTAGAACAAGACCAGCCTGCTACTATATGCAAAAGAAGAATTGAGAAAAAAGAAAAGTTACATGTAGTAAAATAGATCTATGCCTAATAAGATAAATATGGATATATCATGATCAAAGTAAAATAACACACATATATGACATGATATGTGCATGTGTAACATGGTGTGTGAAAGAGAGAGAGAGAAAGAAAAATATAATTCAAAGAAATTTCTCATAAATTATAATAAGGCAACTTAAAATAAAAATAATAGAAGAGATACAATATTTTTCAAAGTAGAGAATAAAACCAAGAGAGACATCCAACCATAAAGATGTTTATGAGCAAAAGATCAAAAGAGAATTCATTGATAAAAACATAGGAGCAAAGTTCTTTGAACAGAAGTACAGGATTTTATAAATTAATAGAGTTCATAGAAGACCTCACAAAATGGTATAATAATATAATTAACATACAATAACATAACATATCATTATAATGATCTGCATATATGCATATCACAGTTAATTAAATCTGAAAATATACCAGTAATAAAGTATCCTATAGAGAAGATAAATTAATGTAAAGTAAAAATAAAAAGGAATGTAAGAAACAAAAACCAGAGAACAAAGATGGAGACTATCCCATGAAAACAGCTACTTAACAAACTTAAAGAGTGACCAGTGCTATTTGGAAAATAATGGGACATAGGGTTTCAGTAAAAATGTTTCCCTTGTTTTTCTTTTAATTTTAGTAAGAAAAAAAATCTGTCACTCACTGTCCTTAATAGCTTTGTAATTTTATCAGATTCTCCTGTATCTCCTGACAAGGTGGGTTGCTTTGTAGTACTATACCCACAGGCCTTGGTCATCCCTGTTGCTTTTGTGGCTCTGAGACCACTAAACATGCTGGCTGAGCCTGACTCTGTTGTCACCAACAGTATAGCCACACTGATAGAGTACCAGCCAGGCAGCCATCCGGCGAAGGGGGTGCAAGTGAATTTATCGGACTCCTGTGCTTAATATCAGCCTGAGGCTATAGTGCAAATATCAAAGCTGAAATACTCTGACAATTTAGATTATATCCTAGCTTCCCATATTTCTTCAAAATATAAAAGTTAGAGAGAGAAAAATTTTAGATGACCCATCAGATTTTAAAGATGTTTTCTAATATCTTCACCCAAGGAGAAGAGGGAGAAAAAGAGAAAAATCAATACTTTCGCATGCAACTTTCCTACAAATACAGGAAAAATATGTAGTTTGAATTTCACAAGGTCAGCTAGATGTTTACAAAAAGGTAGGAGTTAAGATAGAAATGCAACCTGATTCATTTTACCATCCGTACAGTCTTTTTTTCTTAAAGCTATTTATCGTTAAACTTTGTTTTCTCTCACTCTTTGGTTCTCTAAGACAATACTATCGTTCTCCACCCCCCCACCCCCCAAAAAACAAAAAAAACAAAACAAAAGTAAACCTCGTAACTTCAGTGTAATAGCTCTTAGGACTACTATACAGCTTTCTTTTGATATTCTTAGAGTAAGGCCTTTGATTTGAGTGTTTCAAAGCCTTTATAGAATGAATCTCCATTGCTTATCTCCATTGTCAATTTCATTCACGCTCCATATTACTCATTGCCTTGCCAACTCCTAAAATGTCATTTTTGTCCATAGATGTGTGCGTCAACTTCCAAAGAGGTAAATGCAAGGCTTACTTAGTTACCAATTCACCACTGACCTTTGAACTTGAAAATTAACACCTAAAACTTTCTAATTCTATGGGAAGTAATAGTTTAAAGTACCCTCAACATGTATTCTCAAATACAGACTTTTCTCTCTAAAGCTTCATTCGCCTTTCCCACTTTTTTTTTCTTTTATCCTCAATAAACTATATACTTAGCTTGAAGAGCACATATAATATAAATATATTTTGGCCTCACAGTGAAATTAAAGGCAGCAGAACATGTTAGCATAAGCTTAAGGCTCTGTCTAGGCTTAAAGTTATGTGTTATGAAATTGTTTGTACACCTAAAATATGAATCAAATTGCATCTAAAAATTGAACCATGTTCCTCATATTGGATTTATTCAGGCTTTTCCCATTTTCTTACATATAAGGTGTCACCTATATGATAGCACAAAATATGAAATAACTCTTATTTGGCAATGGTGGCAGGGTAAAGTGGTGGTCCAAGTCCTCTTACTACAAGTAATGATTGATTGTAAGAAACAGACTCTCTTGCAAAACAACTTATTGTTTCAAGAAACTGGAAAGTACCCAACGGGTGACAGAAGCCACAGGAGAGTTCACTCTTGGAAAGTTCTAAATAGGAGCTGCCAGAATAGGTCAGGGGTTGAGCACTTGCCTCAAAATCGTAAGGTTCAGAATTTGATTCCTGGTCCGGTCCCTGGGACCCCACACGCTGAACTGCAGCCTAACTGGCAACCACCAGGATGGTGGCGAAGGTTCTCATCTCCCATGTGGAGGCCCCTGGTTTAGTACCATCCCCATGTGGCCCCACATTCACCTGTGTGGAATGAAACTATGTCACAATGAATGATGTGCCACTATGGAGGTGAGAGTTTGAACACACACATCACACACACACACACACACACACACACACACACACACACAAGATCAGTTAACTGGTAATTCTATCTCTGGCACATTTCAGGGTAAACAAACGCTGAGAGAATCTGGAGCCAGTAGACGGGTCCAGCAGAAACAAACACTAGAAGTGGAGTGTGACACAGAAAACAATGGCGATTGTTGGGACAGGTAAATATGTGGATCAATGTAACATTTCATCATTTTTTCTTCATTTTCTTTAAAGTACATGTATCTGTTGAAAGCAAAATTATTAAAGAGTATGAAGAAATTCATAACAAATACATGACAATAATGACACAAAGTACCGGGCAGGGCAGTAAATGAAAACATGCTGCTTTACAGTTACTATGTTTTACTAGAAGTAATTCGATATTAACTGTAAGTAATGTACATTGAAATAAGTTAAATATGCACGGTTTAATTCCTAGACCCTGAAAATATATACTTTAATTCCAATCCTTAAAGATAATGCAAATAAATACAGCTAGCATACAAAACTAGGACCTAAAATGAAATACTAAAGTACCGTTTGATTACCAAGATTATTAAGATAGGAAAGGAGGAACAGAGAAGCCATACAACGAGAAAGAAAATAAAAAACAAATAGCAAAATGGCACATCAAAAAGAATTCATTGAATATGAGCACACTAAACTTATGAGTTTGTTCAAATTCGTATTTGTTACGTAGAACACAAGGTGCCTGGTGATGAGCCACATGTCAACAGCAGACCCTGTGGGAAACTGAAGGAGCGATGTTTACTATTAACACATCCTGGCCAAGTGCAAGGCCTGCCCCCAGGAGCCCCAGGGGAAGGAAAGACGGAGTCTAGGCCCAGAGAGAGGCAGGACCAGGGACACACTAAGGTCTGTGGGTGGAATGCTCCAGGCTTCCCAAGCAAGGGCTGGGTTGGTCCATTTGGTTTCGGTCAGCCCCACTGCAGTCTTATCTAAGGGGCACCTAGGCATGCAGGTGTTGTGAGGCAGGAAGGATTGTTTCACAATGGAAGTCCTATCAGGAACTTCATGTTTACTTGTGACTGTGGCTGCACCCAGGGTTTGAGGCTCTAGTGTCGGTTTGAGGTCTCTGCAGGCTGTTTGGTGAAACAAAATGGTTTGCTGAAGCAGCAAGACCATGGGGTAGCTTAGCTAAATTCTCAGCACCACCTCATCGAGACACAGTAATTTTTAGAATATTTACAAAAGCAAGAGGTAGCGTAGATTGTCTAAAAGAGACACACTTTAAACGCAAAACTTGATGGAAAGTAGCAAGCAACATAAAAGATACACTATGTGGACGGTAAACTGAAGAAAGTTGGAGAGGTCACATTTACATCGGGGAAAAATAATAGACTGCAAGACTACAAACAAAAAGGAACACTTAACAGTGATGAAAGTACCAATAAATCTGAAAAATATAATTACAAATGTGTGTATGTGCCTAGTAACATATTCAGAACTGAAGAGGGAATTGATATGAATATACTTTTTTCAGTTTTTTTAGCAGAAAAACTAGCCAAAATAATAATATAAAGATATAAGAGATCTAAGTGACACTATTAATTACCTTTTCACTTGCTAACATTTATAAAAAGTCTACATACTGAAATTACAAAATATATATGGTAGAAAATAGAACAAAAGAATATACTGAATTCAACTAAGTTCCTCTATGTATAGTAGGATAGAAAAACAAAGAGAAATTTAAGTGCTAAGTAGAAAGATAAAGATGAGAAAATAAAATATAATAAAACAGGCAAAAAAAAAAAAAGAAAAAAAGAAAGCGAAAAGGCAGTTCTTTAGAAAGATTAAGAAAGGTTATCACACCTGCAAATAACTCAGCATCTTAGCCGTGGGGAAAACACACTTGATTTAAACCACAGTGAGACACCACAGTGAGACTCAAGACAATGGCTGGAATGAAAAAGACTTGTAGTACCAAACTCTATAGAGAAAATGGAACAACTGGAACTCATACACTGATGCACACTAAAAATATCACAGTGTGAAAGAAGTCAGACACAAACAATACATGCTGTATTATCCTTATATAAAATTTTAGAAAAGGCACACTTTCTATAGGGACAGAAAGCCAACCGGTGACAGCCTAGTGGCTGAGGTTAGAGAGAGGGTGTAACTACAAAGTGTGTGAAGACACTTTGGGGAGAGATGAACATGTCCTGTGTGGTGATCCGGGCTTCAGTGTGCAGTTGTGTATGTCAATCAAACTCCTTAAATTCTAACCTTTAAATAATGCAGTTTATGGTCCCTGTTTTCTGTTAGTTTTTGAAACAAATTATTAGTAATGAGAAGACTGCTTCATTTATATAGCAGTCAAGCCATGGCTAGGGAAATGCTTGTTGTTGGAAGGTGAAGAGAAAAGAAACCGGTATTTACCACGTGTCTGCTACAGGACAGGAAATTTACCAATTTACTCATTTTCCACGTGGGTACTCTCTCCATCTTCAAGATGAGAAAACTGTTCAGTAACACTTAATTATAAAATCACACAGAATAGCAAATGTCTAATAGCTCAGAGTTCAAAGATAATGTTCTTTGCTACTCATCCACTCTTTGCCACTTCTTGTTAACCAGTTTATGAAAGCATTATGCAAACAGTTTTCAATAATTTATTTAAGTAGTAAAAGACTGAGTGAAACACAAACGGATGGCCGATAACTTTAATTTTAGAGAGAAAAGAGTAAACACAGCCATTTATGTATTACTTATTTAAATTCAATATTAAAATCTGTTGTTCTTAACTAGCAGTGTTGTGTTGGTAAATGCTTAACACTAGTTTGACAGAAAACATAAAAGAAAAACTTGAGTTTGTTGCATCTGCGGATTTCCATGGTATGAATAGTCCCAGCACGGCCACTTTCAGACTATAATATATACATCAAATTGGGAAGAAATGCACTCAAATGGCGATCTCCAACCCACACCCTCAGCTCCTATACATCACAGCTTCAAGCCTGTTTAATGAACAGGATGGATTGAGATTTCTAAAGTTTATTTACTTTCACAGCTTTTGTGTTAATAGCAAATTTCTGTGACAGGTGCTGAAGTAAGTTTAGTTCCCTGGCATTCATTAATAGAATTGAAACTCATTAGCAGGTTTGTGTTACTCACAAGAGGGAAATTTCCTGATAACAAGTTGAGCTTAGTGCATCCACAATATAGATGACTTCGTCTTCAAACCACATCCCTTTATATAATGGCACATTTATAAAAGGAATGGCAGGCCTTCCTGGATTCATTTTCTTTTTGGAGTTCATTTTCAGTCCTGCAGAAAGTTCTAATGGCTTTACTTGGAACACACATCTCACCACACCTGCCTCATTCACTTCTACATTCACCTTGGCAGAAGCTACCTCCTGCAGGGTTGTGGTAGCCTCCTTGTGGTTCTCCTCTGTTACCATTGCCTTCTTATCGGTTATTCCAAATGCAAGGGGGGACCCAGAAAAAGAACTTATCTCCTGGAGGGCAGACCCCTTGTAGTACAGGCTTCCCCAGTTAGGTGAGTGTTCTAGGAGCCCACCTGCATCTGTGGACCAGCCGGTGTTGCTACGAAAGGCTGTGTTTGGCTCCATTGATTTTTTTTTGAAGACTCTGAACTTGTTTGCCCATTTCACGATGTGTGATTTACACGAACAGCATACAGCGTGACAACACTCGTGCCCACACCTCATGACCCCTGTGCCCCACCCTCCCTCTTCACCCAATCTCACCCCTTGCAACATTTTTTTGTTCCCCCAGATGAAGAAAGGTCCCCAGAGGGAAACGTCTTGCTGCTGTGGAACAGGCGAAACAAAAATAGCAGCAGCACCAAAAGACATCAAAATTGATGGGTTCAAAAACCGTTTTGAAGAGTGGAAGAAGCATCTTGATAGATGTATTGCATCAAACAGAGAATGCTTTGATGGAGACTGTAGTTTAAACATGAGAGAATAAATGCATATTTTTTTGTAAATAAATGTGTGGGTATTTTTTGCTCTCCCTCGTTTAGCTACTGACATGCTACTTCTTGTATCTAAATCTGATATTGATACGGTTTAGTTCAGACCCCTCTGATGGTTCTGCATCCCATTCGTGGCTGCAGGCAAAGTCCTTACTCAATGATGCCCTATGGAACAGGCACAGCTATCCCCTTCAACTGTATCTATGACTCCTCTCCCCCACTCCCTTCCCCAGACACGCTGCCTTAGGCGGTTTCTTCTGTTTCCAACTTTCTTCTTGCCGATTTCCACATAGGTCACCCCTTCGTGTCCTTCATGTCTTTGCTCAGATCAGTGAAGTCTTCCTTCCACTCTTTCCAGTGCACACTACCATTCTCTTCGTGTACTCCCTAGGCTGCTCTCCTGCCTTAATTTTCTCCAGAACTTAAGGCCTTATGAAAACTATAAAATGTACTCATTTATTTACTGTGTCCTATGTCCTTATTGTGATGGTAGGGAAGGTATTTTTGTCTGTGCGCAAAGCCTACAACAGCATCTTGCAAGCCAAAGGTGCTCAACGCTATTTCTTAAATAAGTGAGTGAAGTAACATGATAGTATTGAATTCACCATGCAATTAGAAAAACATCTGACTACAGTGATTGTATTGTTTCCTATTAGAGAGCTGTTTTTATATCTAAGAAAATTCTCCTAACGGGAAATGTTTAATAAAAACTGTTTGGTCAGGATGAAAAAGATGTGCCCATACCTCCACTGCTGGAAATGAAGCAGAATAATAATGATAAAAATATGAGTTATTACCATAGAATTTTTCTCATGCTAGAAATAATTATTCAGGCCTTTCTATATGCTTAAATATTCGATGATGAACTTGAAGAGATTATTTTACATATTATATGTGATTTATTTCTTAATATCATGAAAACTCTAGTGTAAATTTCATTTCATTAACAAATATATATATTTTTAAATCAATAGATGTAGTTATAGATATAACAGGCATGGCACATGATTCATGGACTTGAAAAACATTAGAGAAATACAAATCACTTGAAAATGAATAATGTACACTATCATCTGCTGCGTGCCAAAATTGGGAATATGGAGTGGAATAAAGAAAGAAAATGTGGACCATGCAAAGCCTCAGGATGAGAGTAAATGAGTTCTTCTGATGACCTGTGACACCTCGGGAAAGCTCCACAGGGCAGGTGGGAACCTTTAGCGACTTTCTGTAACTTGTGGCACAAACAGAAAACCCAGCCCTGATACAATACTGCACCACTAGATGTAGTCTTCTCTGAGGATTAGTAACTTGACTAATGTAGTAGTAAGGGACCTCATATATCCATTTATTATTTTACTTAAAGGGAATCTGTTCTTTGTAACATCATAATTACAAAGATGTGATCATTTGGGAATGAATATATTCCCCCTTCCAGGAGAGGACTATTTTCCCCTCATTTGCTGTGGGCGATTATATCAACTACACCTCAAGGAAGGCTGAGCAGACGTGCACAGTGGCAGGTGCTTTTGTTCACTTGGTATCCCATGAAAAATGTCACCCCTTGGGGAAGGCCCTCGTATACAGGTGAATGGGCCCACAGGGGCCCTGCTACTGAGTGTGGTCCTGTTGGGAACAGATTTCTTTAGAATGAGTGACAACTTTTTATGGGTAGGGCTAAGCCAATAGTCTGATAGTAGTATGTTAAAATTCATCCAGAGAACCAGGATGAAGTCTACATATTGATAGATTTATTGAAAGATACTGACTATGTAATTGTGGGATCTGGTTAGGCCAGTCCAACATCTCTAGGACAGGATAAATAAATGGAATGGGAGGCTGAAGCTGAAGTTCTCAAGGATTTCTTCTTCTGGGAAACCTTGTTTTCACTCTTAAAATCCTTCAACTGATTAAATCATGCCCATCCAGAATATCTAGGTAGTCTCCTTTACTTAAAGTTAAATGATTATGAAGATTAATCATACCTACAAAATATCTTCACAGCAACACTTACATTAGTGTTTGATTGATTGATTTACTGGTGACAATAGCCGAACCTAGTTTTAACATAAAACTATCACAAGTATAGACTGATTTTTTTAGTCTCTTTCTCTTCCTGACTGTGTGAACCCTTCTAATGCCCTTATATACAACACGACATATTTGGAATTATGTCTTTATTTTACTAGAAATTTATTGTCAATTTCTTCTGCACTTGTTCAAAACACATATTATTACAATTATGTGGAGTTCTGCAGTAAATTCTACAAAGCCGTGGCCATTGTATAAGGTGCAAAAAAATGTATACACATTTTAAGAAAAAACTGTATTAAAATAGTAATACTCCTTATATACTGATAACAAAAGATGAATACAAGTCACGTTTGACTTCTGCAATTAAAAGAGGTGCTCAAAGTGGTTCCCATCAGCATCCAGACACTTCTGATTATAGTGAACCATGGCTTGAGCAACGTTGACCAGTGTCCACTTGTATCTCTGTGCATACTGTTTCAATTTATCATGAATTCAAACTTATTACGAATGTGTGCAATTGTTAGGCATGTTAGAGTTTCTGGTGCTTACTCACATCTCCATTTTTATTGTACTTCCACAACATTCTCGAATTTCAAATACTCCTTCAAAATGGTCTCGCTCTCCTCAAATGACAACCATGCTTCTGTCATTGTCTTTGACTGTCCTGTCTGTCACATGGTGATACGAGCATTCATTTGATTAATGCCATCGTTCAGTGAGCGTCACACTACACATAATTCAATTCAACTTTGAAAAGTAATGCATACATAACATCTCTTGAAATGGGTATACATTTTTTTGGCACCCCCAGTATATTTGGTGCTAAGAACTCGGGTTAGACTTTTATAGTTGGTTGTCTGGTCCTCTCCTGAATATAGCAAAGTGAACAGCTTAATATTCCTCTTCCCTTTTCCTTGCTTTTTAGTGTTTTTGCTTGTTTGTTTTGGTTTGTTTTGGTAAGAATTGAGTGCCTTTTAGAAAAATCCCTTGCTTGAAATTTACCTTAAAAATAGGCAGCCATACTTTTTCCACAAGAGTCTATGTGAAACTGCCCGTGAAAGAGCACTGAGCAAACAGCCTAGCCTTGTATAAAATCCCAGGGAGATTGTCTATTTAATCCCTAATATTATGTATTCTGCAATAAAATGTTACTCCCACTGAAGCAATTACACTCTCTCTAATCAATATTACATTTCTCAAGAGGGAAAATATTCAAAGGAGGAAGGTTTCAACTATATTAAGTAATAAGAGATTTCTAAACTCATTGATCTAACCAGGGATATCCAATCTTTTGGCTTCCCTGGGCCACGTTGGAGGAAGAAGAATTATCTTGGACCACACATAAAATATACGAACACTAACAATAGCTGATGAGCTAAATTAAAAAAAACAGCAACAACAAGGTCATGAACAAATCTCATAATCTTTTAAGACAGTTTACAAATTTGTGTTGGGCTACATTCAAAGCTTCCCTGGACTGCATGTGGACCGTGGGTTGGACAAGCTTAATCTAAACCACAGTGGGTAGGGAGGGGGTTACACCCATTTTTCTTAAGTTACTACATTATTCTGGGTCCCTAGAGAAATGGAATCAATAAATATATGGATATTTATTACATGAGTTGGCTCAAATATGTATGGAGACCAAGGAAGTCCCAATATCTGCTTGCTACAAGGTGGAGAACCAGGAAAGCTGGTGGTGTACTTTCAATAAATTTTGAGGGCCAGACAACCAGGGGAGATGACAGGATTAACTCACAGTCCAAGGTCAAAGTCCTGAGAGTGTGGGAGCCACTAGCATAAGTCCAGAGTCCAGAGATATGAAAATCAGCTATTTGAGGGCAGAAAAAACTCAAGAGGAAAGAAGGGAGAAAATTCATCGTCTTTCCTTTGCCTTTTTGTTCTATTTGGGTCCACAAAGGATTTGGTGATACCTACCCCCAAGAGTGACAGCAGATTTCTTTATTTAGTCAACTGAGTCAGATATTAATCTCTTCCGGAAACACCCTCACAGACACCAGAAATCATGTTTCGTCAGCAACCTGGGCATCCCTTAATCCAGTCAGGCTGACACATAAGATTAATCATCATGGTTGTCAATCCCTATTCTGTGTCCCAGCAACGTATAATTGGTCTATAACAGCGACGAGCTTTGGCCTTCTCATAATAACAACTGCAGAGCAGAGCAGAAATGCATTAGCAAAACAATCGCATCTCTTCAGGGGCTTTCCTTTTATATCGATTTTGGAAATCTGTGTTTACTTCCATTTATACCTGTGGTTTAATTGTGTAAGATTTTTGCTTTCCTTCTTCTGAATTCTTATGTAAAGCAATAAACACCATGCAACAATGTTTTCAAGTAATGTTTGTTACCAGGCAAGTGATATTTATATGCAAAACAATTCAGGAAAGGAAGCCCAAAACGCTTTGCTGGGAAATGCAGTGCAGTTAATGACTAGCTATTAATTAACAGTCCCTGGGACCCACCAGGTTGGAACAGCCAAGGGTGAGCCTTACCACGAATTACTAGTTTTGAGCATTAATTGCTGTTATCATCTATTTTCTCTGATTCAATAGGGAACACTGGTTACTACAGTAACAGAAGATAATAACTACTTAGTCATTATCATTATTAACTTATTTAATCACTAGTCATTATTAATTTCAGAGAGTTAGATTTTATATGCTAATTTGTTAAAGCTTCAGTTGCTAAATTTTCTGAGAATAGAAATCAATGACTAGAAGAGATATTCTGTCTACATTTGTGAAAAAAAATGTTTAATTTACTGCTAAAAAGTGCTACAAAATGCAAATTCTGGTCCATACGTAAAGGACTGTGACGATTATGAAGATGACAAAAAAGGATTTTTTGCAGATTATCAGGGAAAACTTTCAATGGACCCAATGATTTTGGTGTCATCTTCACAAATTAACATGAAAATTGATTTTGCTGATGACCAATATGATATTAGCCTTTTAATAATTTAAATATTTAGGATGAAAAAGCCAGCAACTCATGTCAACCAATTTCATCATAAGATAGAGCGACAGCTGTATATTTGTTCTGAGTGGTCTAAGGTTTTCACTTTACCAAATGGAAGATGAGAAGCAAAGATACAAACAGAAGTTAAAGTAAACAGATGCATCTGTTCCATGCCTAAAAAAAAATAAAAATAAATAAAAATTCTGAGTTAAAAATTGCTCAATTTACCCACATTTCCTTTTTAACATACTTATGATACTATTGATAATATCAAGCTATATATACCCAGTCACTGACAGGTCTAAGCAGTGTCCGGGGTAGGCAATTTTATCTATTTATCTGAAGCTTCTGTGTGTGTGTGTGTGTGTGTGTGTGTGTGTGTGTGTGATGGAGGGGAAAAGTTAAAGAGAAAGAAAGCAAGAAACAAAGACATGGACAGATAGCATTAAGGGGCACACAGATACAAATAAGGTATAGACAACCTTGGGTAAAGAATAAATTGGTGGGGAAGCCGGGGTGGCTCAGTGGGTTAACGCTCACTTTGCAGCCCTGGAGTATGAGGATTAAATCCCGGCCCCGGCCCATGTGGACCCACATGCTGAGCTGGGGAGTGCACCCAGTTCAGCTCTCACCGGGGCAAGATGCTGACCCAGTTCCTGCCCTGTGCAGCCCCGCCCACCTGTGGAATGAAACTATGTGGAAAAACCAATGATGTGCAACTATGGAGACTGTTCTGGGCCCTCCCCTTTCTCTCTGTCTCTGTCTGTTTCTCTCTCTCTCTCTCTCTCTCTCTCTCTCTCTCTCTCTCTCTGTCAAAAACAACTTTTAAAAAATCTTAAGAATAAATTGGTAAAATGTATGAGTCAAGAGTTTAAAGAAGAATTCTGCCCAGAGAACACAACAGAAAATATTTTTTGAGAGTCATTCTTGTTATATATGTCTATATTCCTTAATATGAGCTAGAAAATGGTGGGCCATGGGATATGAATGGCAAACCTTAATTTACAAAGTTCAATTGTTTCAAAGGAATTGCTTAAATATAGCTGTGGATATCTACCATGCATTATACATTGTCATACACAAGGATGTTATCTCTCTTGAAAAGTTAGGAACCTTCCCACGGACGTCCAAGTGAAAACATCTACAACACACCTTCTATCTCTGACATGTCTGCATAGGTTCTGTCATCATCTTCTCATTCCTAAAGTCCCCCTGAGAGATCCCTTAGATTAAAGCTCATATCAAACAGTTATTATATAAGGGAAGATGTGCTGTCCTTAAATTTAACTGTCACTTCACATTCTTACTCCTTCAGATAAAATTAATCTAATTTCATTCTGGCAATCACTTTAGTATTAAACAAAGTTGACTGTCCTATAGGAATAAGACGGTTCTCTATGAATAAAGATGGAATTTAGAAACTTTTCAAGTTATAATTTTTCCCAGTCATCCTTTGTGAGCCTCAATAATGTGATTTACATATTTACTTATTTATTAATTGGATTTTCTATAACTAGGATTTTGCAAAAATACCTCAGAATACAGACAAATATACAGATAAAATATAAAATGAAAATATAGAAATAGATAAAATTTTAACAGAAATTCAAAATTATTTTTTCTTTAAGGGGTAGAAGTTGTATTTTGTACAAATTAATTCTTCCAGTACAACTTCAGTAGAAAGCATTTACCTTTTAGATTGATGGCTGGGGTAGGCTAAACTGTTGTTGGTAAAATAGCACAGGAAAAAAGATTTGATTTACATAGTGTTTTTGTTTTATACCAGTTACTAAATAATAACTTCCAGGGCTAGCTGTAGCTTGCACTATGGCTTGCAGCAATTTTTATAAGATAAAAATCTACAGGATGATTCATTACACCTGAAATAAGATGACATATGACAAGGTATCAATAATGACTGGACATTACAGGGAAAATTTGATACTTGTGATCCTAAATTCAATATAAACCTGTGACATATTTTAATGTTTTGCATTACATAGTACGTGAAAAATGAGCATTGAGGGGGAAGCCGGGATGGCTCAGCAGGTTAACCACTTGCAGCCCTGGGGACCAAGGATTGAATCCCGGCTCCAGCCCATGTGGACCCATATGCTGAGCTGGGGTATGCCCCCAGTTCAGTTCTTGCCAGGTTCTATGCGGGAGGCTTCCAGCCCAGTTCCTGCCCTGCACAGCCCTGCGCCCACGTGTAGAATGATACTATATGGAAAACTAATGATGTTCAAATATGTAGACTGCACTGCATCCTCCCCCTTCTCGCTGTCTCTCTCTCTCTCTCTCTTTCAAATAAATAAATAAATAAATAAATAAATAAATAAACTAACAAACAAATAATAAAAATAAACCTTAAAAAATAGGCCTAATACTGTACCACATACTATATCATACCATAAACTCTGCATTGCCTTGATATTATGACTACAGTAATTAAAAACAAATTTAGACAAATAAAGATAACTTCATATAATACAGTTTAATTACAAAAACAGCTTGGTGAATGCAATGTGCAATTTTAGTTAAATGGCGGTCAATAAACTTTTCTAGGTAATGAACTTTACTAACAATATTTTTAACTTCAAGTAACAGAAGAACACATGCACACTTAACACTGTTAGAGAAGGGTAGGGAGTTTGCTGTGTAGACATCGCATCACGATCATCAGGATCTGAGGATGTAGCCGGGCTGGGTATCAGGAGAAGTGGATGTGGATGGTTTTGGATCTACGTCAGTAGAGGAGGCTGAACTGGCAAACTTGTGTGCAGCTTTCGTGAAAAATGAACGAATACCAGCTTGCTTTGAGGCCCTATACCTATCACACACAGTCAGGTTTTGCATGACGTGCAGCTGTGTAACATGTTGAGATTTTATTTTAATTTTTATTTGAAGTATTATTCCTTAGATTTTTTTTGCTGATTGCTTGAGTTCCAATTAACAAAGAGTCTTGTGTACATATATTAGTAGATTTCATAAATATTAAAAATATTATATATTAATACCTGAATCAGGTCTGATTTCACTAGTTATGATAACACACAAGTAATAGGAGAAATTTAAACCATTTTATCTCTAATCAAGATCCTAAAACAACCTGAGAGTTGAGTTCATAAAACGGAGTAGCTAACTCAGTAAAGTGAGAGCCAATAATGTTAGCCATCTCATCTTTTCCTCTTTCCAGGTTATAACTTGGTTTTTGACATTAGCAATCTAATAAGTTGGGGGGCTTGGTTTCCTTTGGATCTTCTGAAAAGAACAGAGGAGACTGTCTCCTCTTCATACACCTGTTCTAAGACCCCAAGAACAGAACCGCTGTGGGGATTCAGACAAAGCTGACTAGCTTTGTACTGCCTTGTAAACGTGGACTTCTTTCCGTGTCCATTAGTACATATATTACAGACAGTTTTCCGAAAAGAGCTCCGGCCAATCACTGTCTGCCTTAAATGAGGTGTCCGGCAGCTGCCCTGCATTTGCTATGTTTAGTAACTGCAATGAAAACCGTTCCACGGAACGCTAATAACTGCTTCCGGTCACACAAGTGGCTTCAATTTCTACAGCCCTTCCTGCTCTTTATTTATTTATTTATTTAAGATTTATTTTATTATTTTTGACAGAGACAGAGAGAGACAGAGAGTCAGAGAGAAAGGGGAGGGCTCAGAGCCATCTCCATAGTTGTGCATAATCAATTTTCAATATGATTTTCCTTCCACACAGGTGGGTGGGGCCACACAGGGCAGAAACTGGGCTGGGGGCCTCCCACGTAGGAGGAGCACCCCTTTAAGCCAGGGGCCAAATCAGAGGTCTCCCGGATGGGAAGCACACCCCAGTTCAGCATATGGGTCCACATGGGCCAAGGCCCGGATTCAATCTTCAGTCACCAGGGCTGCAAAGAGAGCGCTCAACCCCTGAGCCCTCCCAGCCTCCCCCTTCCCTGCTCTCTTATTCTCTCCCCTGCCATCAGCTATGGGGACTTCGCCTGCCTGTCATTGGTAACTTCATCTTGCTTCATGCTTTGAAATTTGAATGGTATTTATATGGCTAATAGCATTTAGTGTGGGTATATCTCTGTAGAGTAGATAATATGCTGGTTGACACATATGCTTAGCTCATTTAATCTTCATGAAACTCAATGAGGTAGATGCTATTATTGTCTGCTTTTCAAAGATGGGACATGGGAGCTCAGAGTGTGACGTAACTTGCCAGAAGTAGCAGCGCTCGTGCTAGATACAGGGTTGGAACACATGATGTCTGATTCTGGAATTGGCTCACTGATTCCGTTGGCTGCCCAGTGAGTTGGAAAAAAACCATTAAGTGTTTAGTTGTCGCTGTGTTGTTTGAGTCTAGGAAATGGGACCTCATAAGATTGAAATATCCCAGACCCGGCTGAGTATCACGATATGTGTAAGAAGCTACAAAGTTAGAGTGATGTGTATAAGTTAAAGGCAGGTCTGGGATGAGATTCTGTGATGTTTATGCATTTTATGGTGATTCAAGTCCCACAGAAACTGGAACATAGACTTCAGTTATTGAACAGGTTCACCGCTCTCTAAATCGATATCTATCTATCTTTCTATTTATCGTCTATCTATCTTTCTATCTCTTCATATGTCAAAATTCCCAACTATTCCTGGTCACGGTCTGGAAAAAGATTTCAAGAGTTTCTAACTGTGATAGACTCAGAATAAAATCCCCAAGTGAATGTAATATCACTGGTAGTAGAAATAGCCACTAATAAGTGAGTAATTATCACATCTTTCTAAGTATAATTTCTTTTCTGTTAGACCTGAGTTCTTTTATGAGCACATAAATATGAGTGACACTGTGTTAAAACATTTCTTCTTCATACTGATTTGTATACATTTATAAAAAAATACCCAGAGTGTATGACAATTGTGATGGGAATGTTCCTATTTTAATAGATGCAACAATGACCTTTAGTGTAAGTATCGTCATCACATTTCCCCCTGCTAATGTCGCTGAAGAAGGACAGCTGAAAATGACTTCGTGATATATGCTTTGGCGTTAGAGAACCAACTGGCAGTCTTTGAAAATTTTGTATTTCAGACTAAAACCCCTTCAGTAGCCTAGAAGGTGACATTACACATTCTTTTGCTTCTGAAAATCTACATTCACCTCTGTTTCTCTCTCTCTCTCTCTCTCTCTCTCTCTCTCTCTCTCTCTCTCTCTCTCTCTCTCTCTCTCTCTCTCTCTCTCTCTCTCTCTCTCTCTCACACACACACACACACACACACACACACGAGCAGGAGAGAAAAAATCCTCAGCATTTGTCTTGCTATATTTATAACGCTATACCTACAGTCGTCCACTAGAGAGCAGTGCAGCTATTATCATTCTGCCTTGCCAGGTTTTGATCAAATTTACTGGCGTTATTACAGAATATAGAAAACATACATTAATTTAAAATCAACTGCATACATTTGTCTTAAAAGCACTTAGCATGTACCTGATGGTTAATAGTTGTGAATTGCTTGAAATTCTGATGCACACAGAAGATGAAAATAATGAATTTGGCAGAGACTTTAACTAAGGGGGGTGGAGGGGGTAGACAAATAGACAAATATGAAGTAAATTCTTTCATTTGCTTTGATACCTTAAGGGGGAAAATTCAGAAATAATGGAGAATCATAATGAACAAGCTAGTAGGTATAAGCATTAGTTTATATTTAAATGAAAATAGCTCAGGAGAGAGAGAAAAAGGACATGTTTAAAATGGTTTCCAGCATCTTGGTTGAAATGTGAAAGAGCAATTTACTGTATACTAATTTAGTATACAGTAATTTATTTTCTTGGTCCTTCTTAATTAAAGGTTTGTTTCTATTTACCTTGGCCATGGGCATTTGGAACATGAGATGAAGCCTATGCGAAGATTTCTTGAACGTGAGACTTAGACTGTTCTCAGAGTAGCTGGGAAATAAAGAGTCTTGGGGTGTGGGGGGGCGCTTGAACACCCCGACTAAGAAGAAGGGGGCAGAGTGAAACTAAGCAGTATGTTAGGACGTTATTCTCTTCCACTGGATTCACTTAAAAGAATAAATTTACAAACATAAGGTACCAGACATAAAAACACGCTTTCGGTCTATTTCCTGCAGTGACAAGAGATATATATTCTAGATTGTAGACAGAGCTGCCTTGGAGATAAATTGTCTGATTTCAGCATCTCAGCAGTGGATAATAGATTCCCCTCAGAACCACATAATTAAAAAATGACATTTCTGCTACTTTGTGCCAACTCAGTACCGTTGTTGCCCCCCTGCTTCTGGGCCTGAGAGCCCTGCCGGGTACAACCAAACAAATTTTGCCTTGTTCAGTGGGACCATGTAAGCTCATGTTAACAAAAAAGAAAAAAAAAACACGAAAGAAAGAAAGAAAAGTTCCTTCTGGGGAGAACCAGAGGAATTAATTATAGTCTTCTCTACAAATTGCTCTTCCTGATTTTCTTCTTCTTTCTTTTAATCCTGCCAACAAGAAAAGGGTATGAAGGATGAGATTAGGACATTCACTTAGTACAAGTTAGCAAGATAAAAGAGAGCATATGTGACTAGCAGAATAAATTAAGTGTCTCCTTTTAGCACTTTTTTTTTCCTCCAAGCAGAAACTCAGAATCAGCCAAAGGTAAGGCCAAATGCTATGAGAAAACTATGTAAATCTAAAACTGTGTAAGTCTAAACTCTATATCCTTAGATATGTTTCAGATGAGAGGGTTAGTGCTTATATGGATTTCCCCCGGGGTTTCCTGAAAGGCTATTGACTGCAGTCTCAACAAACTGCTCTATGTGAGCCCTCAGTTCACTGTGTATCTTGAAAACAGGAGGTGTGATAGAAAAGCCTCCAATTAAAAGTTACTAAATGAATTTCTAAATGTCACCTATCTGGTAATTAGTGAAATCAGAACTGGCCATGAATAGATCTATCGATTCCTATTTGAGGTGTTTAAATAACAGTCAATATTTTGCAGACATCTTTATACAAAATAATAGAAGTTCACATAAGAATATTATTTTTTAGAGAAAAGATGTGACTTCTGAAATACATTATTTAATTTTTGCAAGTTCTATCTTCCACCCAGGGTTTCAACCCTAGGATCACTACCTCTTGGACCATAAGCCTCTCAATACCCTTTTCTGAGATTTGATGTTCTTGTGAAAAACAGGTACAGTTACCTGGATTGGAGTTGTAAACACCATGTGAAATGCTGGGTAGGTAAACCATCTGTCTACTGCTAAGCGCTGAAGAAAATGTACGGGGAGGTGATTATCGGTTCTGCTCCCTGTATAATGCCTTAGACATCACCGTGGCAGTCGAGAGGTTCAGAATAGTCTGAGAAACACAAGGTCCCTGGGGCCACCTGCTTCTTGCACTTAGGAGTTGGGAAACTTGGAGCAGTGATGATAACCATCTCTTGCTCTCATAGAGGTGTTGTGAGCATCATGGGCGTGGATGGGTATGAATTTGGCCCAGTTGCTGTTATGTCATAGGCACTTCAAAAATACACAGAAGCACAACGATCGTCACTATCACTTTAAATTCATCAATTCACGACTCATGCTCACAAAACTGCGGATTCAAGAACAACCGACTGTCAGGACTCAAACTGAGTTCCACCTATTAGTGGTGTGATTTTGGGCATTGGATTAAACTCTGTGCAACATTTTTTAAACCTATGAAAGAAAGATGAAAATAGTACCTCCCTCAGGGGGGGTGGCAGGGAATTTTAATGTATGAATTAATATATGTAATAGCATGGCATGATCATATATTCAATAGGAATTACTCTTACTGCTCATAGTTGAAGTAATGGTAGTGTTAGTATAATTATTATTGCCTTTGGGAACATAAGCGGCTCACTAAAAGCATACAAATCGAATACTACAGATGTGATAAGAAATAAAGAATATGTTATAGAAACACAGAGACTAGAGATATAAAAATTGTGATGTAAGCAAAGAGGCAACCAACCAACTGGGAAAAAATATTTGCAAACAATGCCTCTGATAAGGGGCTAATAT
>PVKE010026296.1:8711-22513 GCA_004027555.1 Craseonycteris thonglongyai
ATATATATATATATATATATATATATATATATATATATATATATATATATAATTTCTGTTCATTTTCAAAGTAGTTCTATAAATTATAAAATTATGTTTATTTTAGAAATGAAGAATTTATTATTTCCTAAGTCTGAATTCAAAGTTTGTCTTGGTTTAATTCTAATTTTTTTTTTTTATTATTTTTGACAGAGAGAGAGAGAGAGAGAGAGAGAGAGAGAGAGAGAGAGATACAGAGACAGAGAGAGAACTGAACTGGGGGCACTCCCGAGTTCAGCACATGGGTCTGCACGGGCCAGGGCCAGGATTCGATCCTCGGTCCCCGGCCCTGCAAAGTGAGCGCTTAACCCACTGAGCCATCCCGGCTTCCCCGAGTGTTGGTTTAATTCTAACAAGATATTCTCTATCATGGAATCAGGCATAAAGAAATACAAATAGGAAAAATAGATCATTTGTCAAAAGCCACAAAAAATAAGAAGTATGTGGGTACAATGAAATAACGTGGATAATGACTAGCATTACCTGTGGCATCATAATGCTCCAGAGTTTTGAATGAAATATAACTTAAAAGGAATGCTAAATCCCGACAATATTTCCTGCCATGTCTAACAGGTCAGTAAAGTAACTCAAAAGACAATGTAAGGAAGAGTGACATGGTTTACTTACCGGTACTTACAATAAACTCTTCATTAACTGGAACTCAAGTAACCAGCACTCTCATGCAACCATCAAAAAAACTGAAGAATTAATACTATATTTAGTTGGAATAGGTGCCAGTTAACAAAGAATACTTAACATTTATCTGGCATCTACCAGTGCCCATAGGTGATGGTTAACTGAGTCTACTGTATTTGTTCATTTATTTATTCATACTTCCAATCTTCTATATAAAAACAATACACTAATAAGCCCTTAGAAACAAGGCAAAGTGGGAGATCCAAATTTCCTTGAAAATTTCAAAGAAAATTTGAGACACACATGCACGAACACATACATGTGCATACACATACATGCACGCACACACCCATTTGGTTATCTCTGAAATTATTAGAGTATTTCAAACCTCATTTTTTGCACATGCTATCAATTTCCCCCCTTTATGTGAGCATCAACCATCAAAGTCCCAACTTCCAATTTCTAACAGAACTGTTAGATCTGTTTTAGTATCTAGAAAATATTTATTGACTACTGCCCTCTCTGACTTGATTCCTTGTATTGTCTTAAAACTTCCATTATTGTCCTTAATGTGTAGTAATTGCTTGTTTAGGTATTGCCTGTAGTACTCTCCACACAGGTCCTTGAGGGTAGAAAATTTTCATCTTATGTATTTTGGTGCCTTAAACAGTGCCTGTCAATTGTGCCTCAACTCATATTTAAGTCAAAAAATTAATGTGTGAAGGAATATGTTGCAGTTTATGTGTCTAAAACATGCACAACTTTCCAGCTTTTAGGAAAATGCAAATTAAAACCACAATGAGATACCATATCACCCTTGTTAGAATGGTTATAATCAACAAAACAAAGGATAACAAATGCTGGAGAGGCTGTGGGGGGAAAAGGAACCCTTATACAGTGCTGGTGGGAACATAAATTGGTAGAACCATTATAAAAACAATATGGAAGTTCCTTAAAAATTAAGAGTAGAAATAATATATGACCCAGTGATTTCTCTTCTGAGTATTTACCCCAAAATCTTGAAGACCTTAGTTCCCAAAGATATTTGTACCTCAGTGTTTATCATAGCACTGTTCATGGAGGCCAAGTCATGGAAACAACCAAAGTGTCCTTTGGTAGAAGACTGGATAAAGAAATTGTGGTACATTGACACAATAGAATACTACTCAGTGATGAGAAAAGATAAAATACGGATATTTGTGACAACATGGATAGACTTGAAATCATCATATTAAGCAAGATAATTCAGAATGAAAAAAATCACAAAACATATAACTTCACTTATAGGCAGAATATATAATTGACACTAACAAAGAAACAAAGTCTCACGGACATAGTCAATAGTTTAGTGGTTACCTGTCGGTAAGTGGGGAGGGGTGTGGGACAGTATGGAGGAGGAGCTAAATAATAGATGATGGAAAGAGAGCTGAATCTGGGTGGTAAGCTTATAATGCAATACATAGATGATATGCTGTAGAATTGTACACCTGGAACCTATGTAATTTTTACTAACTATTCTCACCCTAATAAATTTAACAATAAAAAAATATATAAATAAATAAAATAAAATAATTTTGTAAAGATTTATTTTATTGTTTTTGACAGAGACAGAAACAGAGAGAGACAAAAAGAAGAGTGAGGGCCCAGAGCAGACTCCATGGTTGTATGTCATCAATTTTTGACATGGTTTTGTTCCATACATGTAGGCAGGGGCTGCAAAGGGTGAAAACCAGACCAAAGGCTTCCGGTGTGGGAGGCACACCCCACAAGCTGTAGGCCAAACAGGGAGCCTCCCACATGGGATATGGGATGCTCTTTCCAGTGAGAACCAAACTGGGGCCTCGCACAAGGGAAACATACCCCAGTTTACCATATGTGTCTGCATCAGCCAGGGCCGGAACTCGATCCTAGGACCCTGGGGCTGCAAGTGAATGCTCAACCTGGCGAGCCATCCCAGCTTCCTCTTCAAATCTATTTTAGAATCTGGTACAAAAATTAGACATGTTGAAAAACAAATGGCCACCAAATTCTCATTTTAGTTAATTTTAAAAAGTGACCTTTTTCAATGAATCAGACTTACATGCACTTAGTTATCTTGAGTCAATAATATTACCTGGTGATCTGAAAACTGAGTATCTTAACTTGTACTTAATGAAAAGACTTTTAATTCAATGCAATTGATATACACTGATGTTCGTTAACCATAGGTCCGTAATAGAGCCAAACCAAAGAAGACAAAGCAAGGACACAGGAAGGTTTTTAAAATTCCAATATATATGTAACTTTTAAAACATTTTAAAACTTCTTTGAAGACAGAATAAGCATTTGTGTAGAGGAAATTCTGCAATTTAAAGTACATTTAGTGGTAAACAAAATTTCATTTTGCTTTTGAACATTGTATCATTTCAACTATTTTCCCTTTTGAATTCTTTTATAAGCTAATTTATACATTACATACATATATTTATTATGTCTGCATGACACACAAGTTATTTATTATTTCAATGTCCTAAGCACTGGGCAAAGTGTTGGTTTAAATATAAAATCTTATGTTATTTATACAAGAAATGGATTTCTTTAAAAGTTGTTTTAATTTATATGCAAAATTATCTCAAACAAAGGAAGGGGGCCTGAGTCTCTGTCTCAATTGTAGTCACATGGGAAGAATGCTGCCAACCAACTGGCTTTTGATTGTATCCTTTGATAATGTTTGTGCACTAGCAAATATAAAATAAACAGGAGGAATCATATATCCAAGCTGGAACCATTTCAAGGTAGAAATATCACAGACCTGAGGAAGTGTACAAGGGTAGAAACAATATCATAGCATGTATCAATTCACATCAAGTGGAAATGATAATATACACTTGTTGTTGTTGTTGTTGTTGTTTTCTTTTTATTTTAGTTTATTTTTTAATTGTACATTATCCTGAGGGAAATTTGTAAAGAGATTCCATGGGTTAGGTTTCTTCCATGATGTTCATGAAAGTATCCTCTAAATTTTTAAAGAATATGATTTAAGTAATTTGGTCAGATAGCAAGAAAGTTACAGCATCTGGTTTAAACTCATCTATCATGCATAGTAACATGAATAAATGGAGACATTCATCACTATGCACACAACAGAAATTGTGTTCTCCTATTGATATAATTAAATACTCATAGAAGCCTAAATGCATAATAGCTTCCAGACCCTTTGTTTAATGCCAAAAATCAATGGCTCCGCTTCCAATGAACTCGATAGGCATATGTTCCTAGTCAGAACCATTGTGAACCCTCTCCAGTTTCTAAACATTTATTGCTGGTACTATAATAATAAACATCTTGCATTTATAAAATGTAATGTTGCCTAGAATTTTTCATTTTTCAAGAATGCAGTGCACACTATCTAATGGCTCTCACATGTCCAGTGTGCCCACGAACAATTTGTCTTCTGAGTGGAGTGTTAATCTGACACCTCAAGGACAAACCTGTTTTCAGGGGACCTCAAAGAAAACCTAGAAACATTCATAGGCTTCAATAACTACTGAAAACCCTAGTGAACTGTGGCTGGGATTACACAGAGTTCTGGATCACATTACTTTTTCATGCCATATTTTGCTTAAATAAGAGTTATGAAAGATGCTAGGATATTATTTTTTGACTTATTTCCAAATATCTTCACTAAAAACACATTTAATATATGTACATATATATAAAATCAAGTTAACAATGACATTTATGGTCCAATTGTTTTGTTTCTCATCTGGGCCATTGATGCATGTGTGATAGTGATGTACTTTCCAATTGTTTAAGCCAGTTGCAAGTGATAACCCCACAGCAGTGATGAAGGTAGCAAATATATTCTTTGGTCATAAACACTGTGGAGTAGAGCAAATTCCCTCCTTTAAAGACAAATTCAAGATTAAGGTCTCAGGTGAAGGGTAACACATTAAATATTAGGCTTTTCTACATATTTTTAATTAATCTATTTCTTTAAAAAGCACTGACAAAAATGGAATTTTCTTAATGACACTATTTTTCTTGAAGTAAAAAAATTAAAAACTCATCTCAGCCATGTAATAAAAATTGTTTCCTGTAAAAAACAAAACAAAACGATTGACAGATAGGAAAAATATTGAACTAAAGTAAGAAACAAGGCAAACATATTCACACCTGAATCCAGAATGTTTGGTTCTCTTATTTGACATGCATTATTAATCTTAACATTCCCAGCTGGCTTGAGTAAGACTTGAATATTCACACCAATACCTTGAACTAGAACAATATTTTGTACAGGTGTGAAGATAAAATAAAATGAAAATTATATCAGTCAGGTTCACATACAGATTTTGTGCACTTCTTTGTTCATGTTTTATATTTAAGAATAAGGCATTTGCCCACCAAAATCATTAACTCTTTACCATCACAGTGAATTTTAATGCATTAGCCATATTCCTTACCCAAAGGAAATGCTTCAAGGTTTTGAAATAATGACAACTTCTCAGAGAACTGACTCTGGCTGGTGAGCACACAATGCAATACTTAGACAATGTAATGTAGAATTGTACACATAGAACCTCTGTCATTTTTACTAAACAATATCCCCCAATAAATTTAACAATTAATAATAAAAAAAGAAAAGAAATATTAGTCTTCACAATTTAAATAATGAATACTCCACCTCAAGTCTTTTTGGAATTCCAAAGGAAATACATATACAAACAAACAATAAATGTAGAAAAACTTAAAAATAATAGTTATAATTATAACAACAACTTCTCAAATGGAAAAGCAGTCATAGCCCTTATATATGTTGATCAAAATATTGTTTTTCATGCTACTATCCTAGGATTATTTTTTTATCTGCAAGCATGTAGGCAACAATTATAACATGCATTTGGTATAAAGAGTGTTAAAAATAGAAACAATTTTTTATATGAATTTGGTATTTTAGACCAGTTTACTTTTTTACTTAGATTCTAACTACTAATATTTCCACATGCGACACAATAATTCACCAGACTTCCGCAGTTCATCAATCAGTTCAAGCTCTGATAGCTGAAAGTTCAATGTCCACACAAGGGCATTTCTGGAAGAGGGCTATGGCATTTAGCATAAGTTCTGTGGTGCCATCATGAGACAAACAATCCTGCCTTCTGTCTCTTTTTGGTATTTTAATTGAGATATAGTTAATATATGAGATTATGTTAATTTCAAGAGCACAATGTAATAATTTGACATTTGTATATATTACAAAATTATCACCACAGTAAGTCTAATTAACTACCATCACCATTCTGGTTACAAATTTTTCTTTCATTTGTTGACAACTTTTAAAACTTACTCTCTTAGCAACTTTCAATCATATAATAGGTATTATTAACTATAGTCATCATACTGTACATTACATCTCATGACTTATCTATTATTGGAAGTTTGTACCTTTTGACCACTTTCATTTAATGCACCTATACCTCTACCCCCGTGCTTCTTCTGGCAACCACCAACCTGTTCTCAGTGAGGGATGGTCAAGAAATTTGTGGAATGGGGATTATTGGAGAGGTGGGAGTAATCATACAAAATTTGATTGTGTGATTTATTATTAGTATATGTGCCAAATTTCAGCCTATTTTCATTGTGTTCTTTCAGATAATGCCAAAGGAGCACATCAAACATGAAGAAAACTCCAAGTATGGATAAAATTGAATTTTGCACCATTATTGAGTTCCACACAAAACAAGGGGGAAAAGCCTCAAACCATTTTGGGAGAGATGTTAGTGGTTTATGGAGACTGTTGCCCTGGGAAATCCATGGTTGACAAGTGACATAGCCCTTTCAAGCCAGGCAGAGTCCACTGAAGACAACTTCTGTCCTGGATGCCCTGTTGAGGCCACTTTCTTAGACATTGTCATGAAAGTTGATAACTTGTAGTGGAAGATGCCAGATTAAAAGCAGCATCCAGAAATGGTTGGAGTATCACCTACAACCATTTTGAATATTCTCTATCTAAGCATCTAAGGATCTCAAAAGTCAGTGCAAAATGGGTACCGAGAGTGAGCACGCCATTTCAAAAACAATTGCACATCGAATGTTCACGAACATTTTTGGACCTCCCCAGAGACAGAAGAGATGACATTTTAAACGAGATTATCACTGGAGATAAAACTTGGGTTTTTTCATCAGGTATCTGAGTCAAAGCAGGAGTCCATGCAGTGGCAGGAAAAACATATACCACTCCTGAAGAATTTAAAGATGTTGCAATTGGCTGGAAAATGTATGGCTACTGTTTTATTTTTTTGATTTTGTTTGTTTGTTTGTGTGGTACAGAAGGTATCCTGCTAATTGATTATAAGGATAAAGGTGTTACAATAACTGGAGAGTACTATTCCAGTCTGCAGAAACATTGAAAAGAATCTGTAAAGGAGAAAAGAAGAGAAAAATGGGCCAAAGAGGTGCTACTTTTGCAGGACAACCTGTGTGCAAGAGCAATGTTGTGTTGGCTACTCTTCACGACTGTGGCTTACAAACATTAAACCACCCTCCCTACAGTCCAGATCTGACTCTGTCTGATTATTACTTGTTTCTAAATATGAAAAACACAGCTTTGAGGGAAGTAATTTACAGACAATGAAGAGGTTAAAGCTGCAATTTAGAGGGCAAAGCCAAAACATTTTTTCTCAAGGGTATACATAAACTTATTGAAAGATTTGAAAAGTGTATTAAGGTTAAGAGGGCATATGTTGAAAAGGAAAAATAATCTTTTTTTTAACCCCTGTTCTCCAACATTCCCCAAACTTTATGACTTTATCTGTGAGTTCATTTTTGTTTGTTTGTTTTAGATTCCACATATAAGTCAGATCACAGGGTATTTGTCTTTCTTTGTGTGATCTGTTGCACTTTGCTTAATCCCCTCAGTGTCCATCTATCCATGTTGTCACAAATGGCAAAAATATTTTCCTTCTCTTCCTTTCTTCCTTCCTTCCTTCTTTCTTTTTTTTTTCTTGAATATTCTACAATTTTAAGTAGTGTAAAACCTTTAACATTGTTTTGTGTCTATTAAATAGAACAAAATATCTGGCCCTATTTAAAATAAGAAAAAACGGGGAAGCCGGGATGGCTCAGTGGGTTAAGCGCTCACTTTGCAGCGCCGGGGACTGGGGATCAAATCCCGCCCCGGCCCGTGCGGAACCATGTGCTGAGCTGGGAGCTCCCCCAGTTCAGTTCTCTCTCTGTCTCTGTATCTCTCTCTCTCTCTCTCTGTCAAAAATAAAAAAAATAAATAAATAAAAATATATTAAAAAAATAAAAAATAAAAAAAATAAAATAAAATAAGAAAAAACATTACTGTGTACTAACACAATATCTTACAAAACCATCTGGGTTGGCCACAAGGGTGGGGGTAGGAAGCCAACTGGGTAGGTGGCTGAGTGCCAGGAGGGGCTAAAGGAAAGAAATTAAAGCAGGCTAGCAGATGGGAGGGGAATACTTTTTCTAATGGGAGGTGTGCAAAGGCACAACAGAAGAGGGCCCCACGGGGAGTAGAATAGGTCAATGCTTTCTTCACAAGATACAGTGTTGGAGGACACTTGGTGCTATCATCTGCCCAACCTGGCACCTGGAGGAACCAGTGATATACGTACCTTTAGCATGATGAACCCCATTTGAAACAAGGTTGATAGCCTGCCCATCACACCACGATCCCTCTTTTCTAGGGACTCTGGCCTGTCTGCCTCTTTAGAATTTGAGGACCAACTACTCTTCACCTCACAGAGGAGAAGAGAATCTTCAAGGGCTCATTTCCATTTTTCTAAATCTCTGAAAGACTCAGTTTGACTGGCATGATAAAATTTAAGACAACTCCAAACACGACTTCCTATGTTTAATAAGAAAACCATGGTTGAAGAAGCAAAACTGAGAAAGAGGTATTTTTTGAGCTAAATATAGATTCAACATTCTTTTCATAGCTTTTTTTTTTTTTTTTAATCTTGGCAACGAGTTTGCTAATCAGAGGAACGAATCCAAAGTGAAGTAAAAGAACCCATATGAGTAGATATTTAAAGTTTTCAGTGTTCTGCATAGCCTTTTTGCTGAGTTTCCAATTTTGTTTGTTGCTCTTTACATGCCAAGAAATGCTTACTCAAAGCCACATTTATCTGCAATCTCTCTACCGGTGTCATGCAACCCATTACGTTAGTCAAGTGATAAAGGCTATGACTCATAGACGTGTATAAAGGTTTTATTTCAACCTTAACACCCCAGAAAAGTTAAAACACTTTGCATTTAGCTACTAAGCATTTCTCCTTCAAAACAATAGTTTAGAAACAGGTTTAAGTAAGCATACAATATCTAAGTTTGTAACAGAGATGTCACATTTAGTATTACCGGTAGACACCTGATTATTACTTTTTTAGTTAACAAATTTTATGTTCCCAGAAATTTTTATATTCATATATATTTTATAAAAAGTAAGATTATACTCCATATACTATTTTACAATGCTTTATTTCCTTGGTACTTATGAGACCATTTTTCCATATAAATAAACATGTACAACATTTTAGTGACCAAATAACACTTTACTGATTATTTAATCATTATTCATATTTAGGCTGCTGTCAATTTTTTTTATCATCAATAATACTGTGATAAACTACTGTAGCTATTGCTTTGAGTCTAATTCACTTAATTCACTCACTTTTTTCCTTTACATTCATTCTTAGGTGTGAAAATCTGGGTCAAAATGAAATACATATATGGCCAATTTCCTCTGTAAATGGCCTACCAAGCTACACATATATAAACTCTGTGAATCAGTTTGAGATGTTTACAGTGTTGGAAAAGGTAAGAATATCTATTATGATAAATCTTAAAAATCACAATAGCTGTTAGTATTAAATAAAGTCTATAGTTATTTTATTTATTAAATGACATTTAAATATTTATTCTTGTCTAGATTTTCTTTCTTTTTTTTTTTTTAATATTTATTTATTTATTTTTAATTGTTTATTATCAGAGAGAGAAAGAGAGATACAGAGACAGAGAGAGAACTGAACTGGGAGAGCTCCCAGTTCAGCATATGGTTCCGCACGGGCCAGGGCCGGGATTCGATCCCTGGTCCCCGGTGTTGCAAAGTGAGCGCCTAACCCACTCAGCCATCCCGGCTTCCCCCTAGATTTTCTTTCTTAATTTTCTCAAACTTAGGTCATACTCTTATATTATGAAAAGGATGAAATGACTGGAAAATTGAAACACATTAAATATGAAAGAGAAATCTTTTGAGGAGAGGTTGCCTGCTTTATTTTCAATCATCTATATAAAAGTGGCATTTTAGTAGCCCTTGAGACTGAATTTCTACATCTTAACCACTACAAAGACTGTACAGTTAACCCTATTTGTGGATCTATCAAAAGTAGCATTCATGATTAACTTCCAGTAATTTAATAACTGTAATAAAGCACTACCTCAAAAATAATGCAAATATATTTAATCTGTTTTTATAACACTACTTTGTAAGAAAAAAAATTAATGTGTAAATCAGTATTTTTTTCTTTCTTTCCATGTGTTTTAAAATAATTTTTTAAGTGAGTAAATTTAAAGGAAAACGTTACCTGCCCCCTCCCCCCAAAAGCATTATATTTGGAATTTGTGGTGGGTTAAACCTGAGAGCAATGTAAATTGGTGAATACTCCTTCCAATAAATAAGAATCTATACAATGCATTGCCCTAAACTTAGAAAAATGATAATGATTGTTCTACTAGGATGTTTTTATATGTCTGTAGAAATTGCACAGTAACAGAACATAAATAAGTAGTAAAACAGTGTGAAAAAATAGGAAAAAACAGAACAAAAACCTAATTCTAGGTGGTAAGCTCATAATGCAACACATAACGGTAGATGATGTACTGTAGAACTTTGTAACCTATGTAACTTTACTGACCAATGTCACTCCAATAAATTTAATAATAATAAAAGAATATTAAAATGCACAATATTATTCACAGCTTATAGGGAGAAACAGGAAATATAAATGTCATATAAGTAGGATAAATAACAAGAATACCATAGTTGCTGGTTCTCTGGTAACAAAAGCATTGCTTTGCATCATATACTCGTAAATGAGGAAGTTTCGTCTGAAATTCCACATAAACTTCCTCAAAGAGAGTGCCATCAATTACTCTAGCCTCAATGGCTTTAATTAAATGACATAAGAGAGGGATCCAAGAACAGAACATGTAAGATTGTGATAAGAAAAGTAATACACTTTTCTATTAACTTTAACAAGAATTGGTAGTATGACTTTGGATGCTGAACATTGCTTAAAATTAATAATAATAATAATAATAATAATAATAATGTCCCTCTTCCTGGATTTTTATTTTTCCCAGTAAGGGAGAAAGACGGGTTTTGGACAGAATTCTTGGATTCCGAATGTCTAGCAAACTGTCTAGTTGTTTCTTGTCTGTTCTTTTTTCAATTTTGTTAACTCGTTTTTAAGACATCACTATGCATATTCTGCTGTTTGATGCAACAGGATGCCAAAACTGGTGTTGAAATGACTCAAAAAAATAGGAGGTTTGCTCTAAACTACTGTGCTTGTATAAGTCATTATCATCATTAACCACCCTGAATGCAGTGCGTGATGACGAAGGAAAAGAACTCTTAAGAATTATTATTTGTTTATTTATAGTTACACAATACCCTAGGCAGTGTTTGACTTTATAAGCATGTTTCTAATTGTAGTCTTAAGACAAGTGAAAAAACAAACAAACAGAACACACTAATGAAATCAGTACTTTGAGGTCAAACACATTACTAGTTTATTTTTCAAAATGTGTTTATTCTGTCAGTGATTTAACCAAATAACAATAAGTATGGCCTGGTTCTGCCCAGGTAATAATTGCTAATACCAGTGGGGATGTTCTTTCTAAAAAATAAAATAACAAAGAAACTAAGAACAATATTGGATTTTTTTTTTCATTGCACTTTTAATGGTGGATGAAAAATTAGTATTTTTTAAAAAGATTTATTTTTGTTTGAGAGAAAGTAAGAATGAGGGGATGGGGACAGAGGCCAGAGCAGCCTCCATAATTGTACGTCATTAGTTGTGATGTAGTTTCATTTCACACAGGTGGATGTGGGGCAGGAATACAACCAAGACCTCCTGCATGGGAAACAGAAAACTTGGTTGCTGAGCCATCCTGGCAGTTAAGAGTCGGGCTGCAGTTCAGCATACAGGTTTGCTTGGGCTGGGGCCAGGAATCAAATCCTGGACCTTGCAATTGTGAAGCTAGCTCTCAAATCAGTGAGCTTTCCCATCATCCCCACAATACTAATATTTTACTGATGTTGTTAGGCTGGGTATTTACAGACATATTTTTTATTCCATTATATATTATTCAAAATCTGTGTTTGTTGATTATACTATTTATGTTTAGAATGAAAAATGTTGCTTAAGTAACAATTACTTAATGGCTATTTAATTTATTTGTAACTATGATATTTACAAATAATGAATTTACAATTTATTGTATTGATATAATATTGTCTACAAGTAATTGTGTTTCAATTCTATGATGATAAAGTAATTTAAAATAAAGTTGTATTTTCTTATCTGTGAGGAATACATTCCAAGACTCCCAGTGGATGACTGAAACCACAGGTAGGAGTACTATACCCTCCATTGAGTTTTCTGTTTGTGTTTTCCTTCTACAAACACAGTAAGGCCTTTTCCATCTTCACTAAGCACTTGTCTTGCACTGTGGCTGTAACCTTTGTAGTTTGAGGTGCTACAGCAGAACTAGCACAGATTTATTTTGTCTTTTACACAATTTCAGGGCTAGAAGATGTGCTCTTACCATAGACCTTAGCAACCTCAGTAACAACGTTTCTTTCCTTATGGAGTTGAAAACTTTAACCTTTTCACTTAAAGGACGTACAGCAGAACTAGCACAAATTTATTTTTCCTTTTACACAATTTCAGGGCTAGAAGATGTGTTCTTACCACAGACCTTAGCAAACTCAGTAACAATATGTTTGCTTATGAAGTCTAAAACTTCAACCTTTTCTCTTAAAGGCAAGGTGACCAAACGTCCCACTTTTGGCTGGACAGTCCCAATTTTTAACACTTTGTCCCGTGTCCCGCAGCGTTTTAAAAAAGTCCTGATTTTTGGAAAGAATGTACAACAAGCTAGGGAAGGGCGGGAGATAGACCACATTTTTAATCAAGAACCCCCTCCCCCCCCGGTCAATGGTGTCCCACTTTACCAATGTTAAAATCTGGTCACCTTACGTTAAAGGATGTATGGCCACTCCTCACTTAACAACCTACTTATTTAGCAACAGCTTGAACTTACAACCAGTTCTCCAGCACAGGGAATCTCCTTACTCAGTCTGTGTGAGTTTCAAGAATCACCTTTCTCAGTCTTTTTCTTGTTCTTACAGTCAGTTACTATTCCCTATACGAAGCATTTGTAATCATGTAAGACTATGTATTTCATTTATGTTTGGTGTCACACAATACCTATTGAAAAAATCCTATGGTGTCACTACACACCACAAGATATTCACCTTTAAAGCTCCTTATTTAGCGGACCAATTAGTTTAATGATCTTGTCATAGAAATGGAACTCGGTTGTTAAGTGAGGAGTATCTGTACTTTATGGCCTCTTTTTAGCATATCCAAATTGTCAGCATCACTACTCTTGTGCTTAGGGACCGTTATTAAGTAAAAAGCAGTTACTTGAACACAATAAACCTAATAATACTGCAGCAGTTGATCTGATAATCTAAAGGCTACTAAGTGACTTATGGGTGGGTACACAGTGGTGGATACTCTGGACAAAGGGATGATTCACATCCCAGGCAGGACAGAGCTGTGATGGTTTGATATTTTATCATACTACTCAAGACACTATGTAATTTAAAAGTTATGAATTGTTTATTTCTGGAATTTTTCATCTAATGTTTTCAGACCCTGGTTGAACACGGGTAACTGAAACCACAGAAAGTAAAATTTTAGGTAAGGCAGATTACTGTAACATAAGGCTTTGTGATGATTGGGATCACACTTAGTACTTTTGTAACTCTTGCTTTAACTACTAAAAGGAACAAAATCATCATTCAAACTGAATCCAAGTTAAATTAC
>PVKE010026297.1:0-22416 GCA_004027555.1 Craseonycteris thonglongyai
CTTCTTCCATTCAACTTGAGATACAGAAATCTGGGAAGTCTGGCAGCTCATGGACTCCAGAATCCAGCCTTTTCTTTCAGATGCAATGCTCTCTTTTCTAGTCACCATTGTTGGAGGGGTGCAAGCAGGGCCTCAGGTGCTGATAACAATTGATCATGGGACACATAACCTCCATTTCTTCCTCATCCCTGTGTCAGCCCTGCTGCTTTTGCTAGCCATCTTTTTCTCTCACCTTTTCTCTCCCTTTTCTCTTAGGATATATACTTCATTATGGTTTCAATATATTAAATGTTTAAATATGTCTTTCAGTATATTAAATATCTTTAAGAAAATGAAAGCCAGAAAGAGGAGTGTCTTCTTGAAGAAAATTTAAATTTCTCCTGGGCTTTCTTTAAATTCAACAGATTTGGTATTTCCTCAATATAATTTTCATAGTGAAGTTGTGATTTTAAGATAGAATGACAGAAGACAGTTTTGCTTCCTTTCTAAAACACTAATAGTAGCTTTGTGTGCATGTATACTTGAAAATACCTGTATAGATAAGCAGCAATGAAAATTGGAAGGATATCAGGAAATATTTACATCTTATAGTAGTCATTGTTGTTCCCAACCCCCTTAATCCAGTAACATCTTTAATCTAGATTTGAAAAGTGGGAAAAGTAAATCTCTAGACTGTTCTCTAATTTTATGTTTCATAAAACAGACTTTTGTGACCTAATATGTGCTGGATATTCACATTTCAATTCAGTTTAAATGAGACATAGACACATTTAAAAGTGCTCTGGGGGATGCTGGGATAGCTCAACAGGTTGAATGCTTGCCTCTCAACCACAAGGTCCTGGGATTGAATCCCACCTCCAACTTGTGCAAACCCATATGATGAACTGCAGCACAACTGGTAACCACCAGGATGATGGTGAAGGTACTTGCCTCCTGTTCAGAAGTCCCCCAGTTCTGTTACCACCCTATGCAGCCTCACATCCACCTGTGTGAAATGAATCTACGTCACAACTAGTTATGTACAACTATGGAGACTGCTCTGGGCCCTTCTTCTCTCTGTCTCAGTTGTCTCTCTCTCATCTTCTCTCAAACAATAAAATAAACCTTAAAAAATGTGCTGTGGTTGAAGGTACAATACAGGAGCCAGAGTAAACAAAAGAGATTTATTTGTAACCTATGAGGAGTATAAATACTTTGTTTCTATAACACAAACAAATTAACTGCAAAAAATGGGGTAGGAGAGTATCAAAACAAACCCACAAATTTCAGCCCACTGATGGCTGCCGGGCAATGAACCCCAGCCTTTGCTTCAGAAGCAATATTCTTTTCACAATAATTTTTTGATTCTGAATAACCCCCATGGCTCAATATGATATACTATGTGTATGTGAGCTTGGGAAAGAACATGTTTGCATCTAAGTATGTGTGCACACGTACAACTTGAAGCAAATGTTTATTTGGTCATTATAACATGCTTGTGTGTTTTAGTACAATATATATACATATACATATATATGTAGTATTTTTTACAACAATCCTAGCAATATTATTACTATTATCATTCTCTGTTTTTCAATTGGACACCTGAGATAAGTAACTTGCTGAAGGTTACATAACAACTAACAAGTCTAGTTTAAGTCTATGATTTAAATCCAGTTAATTTGGTTCCAGAGTTCATGTTCCTAATTTTTTAAAAATATATATATATATATATTGTTTTTGACAGAGAGAGAGAGAGAGAGAGAGAGAGAGAGAGAGAGAGAGAGAGAGAGAGAGAGAGAGAGATATGCTGAACTGGGGAGTTCCCCCAGTTCAGTTCTCTGAGTCCGCATGGGCGGGGGTGGGGATTCGATCCTCAGTCCCCAGCACTGCAAAGTGAGCGCTTAACCCACTGAGCCATCCCGGCTTCCCCCTTAATTTCTTTTCTATGTGGCTCATCATGCTGGACCCATTGCATTATTTTACAAATATCTTGATGAGTAACAGTGCGAAGTGAATCTAATATTTTATGTTTTCAATTTATGAACATTTTTTTTGTAGTGAAATAGTGATTTTAAGATAGAATGACAGAAGATTGTTTTCTTCCTTTCCAAAATATTTTTCTATACTGTTTCACTTTCAATTTTTCAAAGCTATGAAATAATAATATCAGAATCAGCCATTAATACAATACTAATATTCATTTTGATGAATCTTGATATTAATATTATGCATTAAAGTATATATAATATGCTGTTAAAAATATAATGAACATTATCTACTCTTATCTATTGAGAAAGAATATTTTTTTAATAATGTGGTGGACTGAGTTGAGTAACACATTATCACGTTTCATTCACCTGTACAACCTTAGATGCCTGCCCATAGTTTCTGTAAATTCATCATTCAAATTGCATCAAAAAACTAAACTCCAAAGTCATCTACAATTATTCACAATGGATGGAATGTGAGAAGAAACCATATTTCTTAATTCCAGGATGTCAGTGTGTCTTCTGGGATAAATGGTGTTTTGAATAGGTTCACTATGAACTTTCCCTCCATTACACAGATTGGGTTTGTTATCAGTTATCTTGATGGGTTGTCCTCACATGGTTGAAGACTGGGGCTGCAGGGATGATTGAAATCTGTAGGCGGAGGAGACAACTGCACTCCCTGAGGTGTTAGAACTCCTGCAGTGTTTTGGAGATCCTGGTGCTGCCATTTATATTGCTCTTCCCTGGAACTCTTTCTTCCTAACAGATTTTGAACTAAAAATAAAGAAAATCTTCCATACTCTGCTGAAGTTTATTTTTTCAAAGAAATCTTGCTACCTCCTTTGCAAAAATTTCTAATAAATTTTACATCCTTTCCTCCTCTTATTTCAACAATCTGACCACATGTTCCTTTTAAAATAGGAACATTGTTTTTTATTTTCATAATTAACTTGTTTGTGTTTTTTCTACCAATTCTCTAGTAACTTTGAGGTCTTGTAGCCAATGTTTATTAAAGATGTGCTTTAATTTAATTCTTTTTGTTATTTAGTAAAAACTCAAGTTTAATTACTCAATATATACTAGGTGTGTGTGTGTGTTTATATTTAGGTACAAATGGCTGAGATTTTCTGTTTGCCAATAATATAAGCTATTGAAATGCAAATAAGAAATACTTATATTTATTTTTCCAAATACAAGTTAAGATACTTTGTGATGTATCTATGTTTTCTCAATGGAAGTGCATATCCAGTACCTATGAAATAATTTTCAAATACATATTTTTTGCCTATCTATAGCAAAATTTGCACTCTGTAAAGGTTGGGATTATATGTGCTTTTTCAGAAGAATGATATGCATATTAAAACTTTATCTGAGAATCAGTCTATCAGGTTATATGCAAAAATTATTTAACTAGAATATATCCATATTATGAGAGATTTATTGTGATATATGATTAATATGTAGTTGTAACATAATCCAATAGTTTTAGGTTCCTGCACGCAGAGACTCTGCAGTTGGAGATTAAATACTAACAAATATAGGAGTTAGATAAAAAACATGCTAGTGACATAAGCCCTGCTTTGTGTTTTAAACAGATAAATTCTAATTAATTTGGGAATTTTTGAAAGTTAATAGTGATTTTTTTGAATGCTAGAATAAGGTATTTTGAAATAAGAGAAAACTAACAGTTTCCAAGGAGGCTATATTTGGTCTTTGGACATATTTTCTGGGCAAATATTTATAGAGAGAAGATTATATCACCATCAAGAGGAAATCACAGGATCTAAGTTGAGAAGGATTCTGAAAGTCACCCGGGTAACCTTCAAGTTAGAAATCACCTTTGTTATGTTGCTGACCATACACATAGTTGCTCTTTGGACAGCTGAATCTATGAAAGGAGTTTTCACCTCTCATGAAGTGATTCTAATTGTTACTGAGCAGAAACTTACTTTTTAGCAATTTTACTTTATTTTAAAGATTTACTTTACTGTTTTTGACAGAAAGACAGAGAGAGACAGAGAGAAGGGGGAGGGCCCAGAGCAGTCTGCATAGCTGTAAGTCATTAGTCCTTGACATGGTTTTGTTCCACACAGGTGGGCAGGGGGCCACGCTGGGTGGGAACTGGGCTGGGGGCCTCCCACATGGGAGGCACGTCCCCTCAAGCCAGGGGCTAAACGGGGTTGGGGGACAGGAACCAAACTGGGGCCTCCCACATGGGAAGCACACTTCAGTTCAGCATATGGATCAGCATGGGCCAAACCCGGGACTTGATCTTCAGTCCCCAGGGCTGCAAAGCGAGAGTGTTTAACCTGCTGAGCCATCCCAGCTTCCCCAGCACTTTTGTTATATAAACATTTCACTTATAAATTCTGTTCTTTCTTTTGAATTTAATAGAATATTTCTCATTTCCCATTGCCCTAATATCTCTTATTGTAATAGCCAATTTGTCCACATTATACATTTTTTTCTGCCCTAAATAAACTCAGCTGAGTCAATGAGATAAAAGGATACTAAAGAGACTATCATTCTCTATTTCAGAATTCTGCTTCTCCCCCTTCTCTCCTTCTTAGGCCTCTCTTTTTCTCATTTCCTCTCCTCAATTCTGTGAGTTGCTGTCTTATTTTGCAAATTCTCTTTTCTGTTGAAATTAGCTAGAATTGGATTTTATTATTTGGAGCCAATGAACTGTACAATGGAGGAGTTATCATGCATAAAGTATGTGTGGAAATTTATACACATTTTACATCAGTCTTTTATTGATTTTTGTTTTTTAATATTGTTTTGGGTTTCTTTACATTGCAATTTGAGAGAAAAGTCACTTTTCTCTAAATGTATGACTGCCGCATTATTACTCTTAGAAATAAGGATACCATGATTCAATAGATACATTCATGGCCTCTGTAGAAAGAGGCATGAAGAAGGCAGTGTAGACTTAGATTTTATTTAACAAGTTGCCAGAGAAGGTGAATTTGGTTAAACTCCTATTTTGTTTGAGACATATGATTTAATTATTAGTAAAAAGCAATGTCTTGGACTTTAGTAGTTAAAACACAAGTGTGTTTTTGTCTTGTGTTTTCCTTAACTAGAAGCCACATCATAATATAAACTGAATGACGTTTAAGGTATTAATCGGTAAAATTCATTAGGTAATTCATTCTGGCAATGCATTTGACAGTTAACTTAGATGAATGACAGCTGAAGTGCTTATTATCGTTGCCAGGTTGTCTCATCTTTAGATATACCACATGCTGGCTTACACCTGAGGAAGGATGGTCTTAATTCATATATTACATTAACAGTTTTAATACAGTAACATTTCCAGTATCCACTAAGACATATAAGAAATAGTTAAGCCTGCCTGGCAGGCACACTCAACCTTGCAAGCCTGACTGAGCTCAGCTGGGTTCCAATGGAATAATTCAAAGCAGGATATAAAAAACAGGAAAAAATGAAAATTTAACTAGAAATAACATGATCATGAACATTTGGGCAGTGCTGAGTATAGACAATTCTTTTATCAGTTTTTCTCTTTATTTCGCAAGGAAAGAGTACCTAAAGCACCTGTCTAATAGTGAATATTGTACCCACCTGGAAGGAGTTATGAAGAGATTTGTCTTTATAGCTCTGGCTTTGTTTTGTTTCATTTTTCCTTAACAAATTTTGTGAAACTCACTTTAATAAAACAAGTATAATTGACCACACAAATGCAGCTATTAGAGACCTCAATTTTCTCCTCTAATTTTAATGTTGATGCAGATTATTTAGCAAATGCATAGCTATTTGTTTAAATTATGTCTTTCATTTTCTCAGTGGGCAAATAACCATATTCAATTTACTTTTTGTTTTTGTTAAATTTTTTTCAACAGGCCCCTAAGAAAGGAGATGTTTTCCCACGTATGTACATATGTATGCATATACATATGCATATGTATATATTATATATATACTTGAGAGAGATAGGATGAGAAAAGATACAACAAAATGTTAATGTATCTGTCCAAAGGGAGTACAGAATATCTCTGTATTATTCTTGTAACATTTCTGAAATTTAAAATTATTGCAAATAAAAGCATCTATTTCAGATGTGTGCAAAAATAAAGCATTAATTCTCATAATTAAATAAAAATTGTCTTGAACTCAAGAGTTTCAAAATAACTTAAATCTTCAAAGAAGACATTTAAAAATAGTTTGCATTCATTATGGACCTTTGTCTTCTAACATTTTAATTTGGATTTTCTGAAAACATGGATATTTTTCTATGTAACTACCATACAGTTTTCCAATGCAAATAACTTAACATTGATACTTTGTTCTATGAATCATATTTTAATGTTGTCCCATGTCCTTTATGACACTTATTTTTTATTTAAGGATGGGATCTAGGATCACATATTACATTTAGTTGTCATGTCTCTTCAGTCTGGAGAAATTCTTAGTCTTTTTGTCTTTTATGACATTGACATGTTTGAAGAATCCAGGCCAGTTATTCTGTAGAATGTTTCTCAGTTTGGATTTGTCTGATATTTCCTCATGATTTGATTCAGGTTATGCATTTCTGACTGAAAAATAACAAATATAATGAGTTCTTCTCAGGATATATCTGGTTGGAACACTCTCTGATATTGGTTTTATTTTTATTGTTTTCTATTGCGGTGTATATATTCCTCCCACACACCCAAACCCAGTGCAATTTTAAAATGTAAACACAAGAGGTCAGGCAGCTGAAACTGGATTTTTAATGAGGCTTTGTAGGAAATATTCTCCATGGAAAGGCATTTTCAGCTTGGATCCTCATTGGAGAATCCCCTTTCCTACAGAGAATATTAAAAGCACCTCTCGATCTCAGTTGCTTGCCTTTTCCTAGCAGTGATACATCATTGATCAAATGATGCAAGAAGTCTTAACCTTGAATAGCTGACCAGTGTGCTCAGAGCAGAGAGAGGTCATAAGGAGAGGTCCATGCAGAATCCAGGGTGGGGCCTTCAGAAAGATGCACCTTTCCTATAGTGGAAAGTAATCAGCAGCACTCATGTTTGCAGAGAATCTGAATAGTGGAGAGAAGTGAATATAATCTTAATTTGACCTATGTCATCTTGACTAGAGACTGGGTGCTTCTGACTTGTGCTATTTCTTAGTCTCTGGCCTCTGAAAGTGAACTGAGCAAGACAGATGTGACCCAGAACTCTAACTCAATACCAACTCTGGCTCTAAAACTAGCTCTCCTTCAATCTGTTTCAATCTAACTCAAAATTCCTCTTATTTGTGCCTCTTCTTACTTTTCTGACTAAAGGATTACAAATAAATGCATAATTCTTGATCTCTTGCTCTACTTTTCCACAGTTCTGGGTGACCTGTAAAGTTTTTTTTTAATGTAACTGCTCCATGAGTCATTGTCTCCTTTACTAGATTTCACCATGGTCACTACTTCCCACTGAGCACACTATTGACTACTTTTTTTCTGCCATGCATTGGAAAATGACCTTCATTAATTCCTTCAAAAGTTGATAATTGAAATACATCATCAGAACACATACTGCTCAACATCTATAGTTTGTGATAAATAATTCTATAGTAAGCCAATCTTTTATATTATTTCCTAAAATCTGAGGATAAAGAATGTGCTTACTTAGATAGATAGATATCTGAAATGAGATGGGTTCTCTAGTACTTTTACAATACATATGATAGGGTAAACTCATTTCTCTCAATAACATTCTAATTTCTATTTAGTCTCATGTTTCAGTTAAATATATGGACATCAGAACAACTCACCTATGGTTCAAGTATGTGAAATAAATAAGAATTATTAAGCGTCTACTAGACCAAAATAGTTAAGTGACACTATATTTCTATATTAGGCTGCCAAGCCTTATTTGGAATTGAGACATGTCACTATACTGTTACTATTAATATTTATCCTCCAAAATCTCACACTATCAAAGAGATTTTGGAGTAAGACACAAAAACAGAGTCACTAAAAATGTAAGAGACTTTATAAGAAATGGTAAGCACATAATACAACACACAGATGACATAATGTAGAATTCTATTCCTGGAACCTATCCAATCTTTACCAACAAATGTCACCCCAATACATTTAACAATTGATAAAAAATAAAACAAAAAAATGATTATGATAATTTAAAATCTACCACTAAAGAAAGTTGACAATGGGGAAGCCGGGATGGCTCAGTGGGTTAAGTGCTCACTTTGTAGCGCCAGGGACTGGGAATTGAATCCCAGCCCCGGCCCATGTGGACCCATATGCTGAACTGGGGAGCTCCCCCAGTTCAGTTCTCTCTCTATCTCTGTATCTCTCTCTCTCTCTCGCTCTGTCAAAAATAAAATAAATAAATAAATAAATAAATAAATAAATAATAAAAAAAATTAAAAAAAAAAGAAAGTTGACAATATTTGCAACTGTTGGATTCTTTTTTATTACACTAAGTGTTACACTGTAGATTCTAGGGCACAAGTTATAGGCAAAGGTTCAGCTGACTTGGGTAACAGTGAAACTGTGGCCCACATGACAATCTTTTGTATAATGCCAGAACCTGAAAAGCAGTATACATTCTTTTAAGATGCAATGAGAAAAAGTCTTATCACAACACTAATCCTCATTTTTAATGACTTCAACATTTCACGTCACGGCTTTGCAGGGAACAGCATAGAAGGAATTTTTGCCCATTACTGAGATTATTCATTGATATGATGTTCAGGCATTAGACTTGGAATAAGAAAATTACTACTCCTAAAACTCTGTGGCTGCTACCTGGGGGGCCTTGATGAAAGCATTTAAAAAACACCAAAAATCTTTTTTTAGATTTCCTTATTTGTAACATAAAGAAGAGGATCAGGAACACAAGCTCTGATAGAATATGATTCGGGGAAGCACTTTGCAAAAGCAATTGCACGTGTCTTCTTCCTTAGATTTTCTTGTTGAGAAACTGAACACAGAGAAGTGGAAGTAGAAGTGATTTTCCTATAGACGGATCATCATTTGGGTCATGTGATTTTTTGAATTCAGCTACTTTGTCAGAAATTCTGCCATACTTATGCACTACAAAAAAATAAAAAAATGCAAATCTGGCAACCTATAAACTGAAAATAGTTTTTGCTCCTAAAAGACATTTTTAAAAAATTGCTCCTAAAGACATTTCCTATTTAGTTTTACAATTCTGAAGCAATTTTCTTCTTTCTATGTATTATATTCTCCAAGCCTAATATATTTAAAAAGGTTCACTGCCTGAAAATATTAAGTGATATTTATGTCAGCTCTGAGCACTTTCCTGCCATTTGGGGGCAGTAATTACACACATCAAGTCAGTAGTGACAGTGACAAGACTTGGGCACATTTCAAATGTTGCATCAAAGACTCATTTTGATTTCTTATGAAGCCGTATTTTCCATGTTGGGCTATTCAGTCAGAAAGAAATAGTTATACATCGGTGGACTTACTTATCTTCTGAAATTTGGTCCTATAATGGAAACCTCAAATGCTACCCAGATGAGAAATGTGGCCCAATTGGAAAGAGCAAGGAGGACACATAAAGAGAGAATGTTAAAATAGTGTAAATGATTAATAAATGAGCCTGGATGACTTTGAAGCAGAATCACTGACATTAGAACGTTACCCTTTGTTCCTATTTCTTAGGATTGCTGCCCATTCTTACCACAGTCTACCCCCCTTTCTCCACTGGAAGTCCTTGAAATTAACAAAGATAGCCTAACATAAAGATTCATCAAAAAATTTAACATATGCTATGATTCTTGCGTTAACTTTCTGTGGTGGCTGTGACAAAATACCACAATCAGTGTAGTTAAAAAAAATTTGCTCACAGTTCTGGGTGCTAGAAGTTCAAGATTAAAGGGTCCACATGGTTGGTTCCTTCTGAGGACTATGAAGGAGAATCTGTTTCATGCCTTTTGCCTTTTGCTGATAAATCTTTCCCTTTATTTGGCTTTTTCAACCTCAGCCTTCATCTTCACATGGCATTCTCCTGTATGTTTGTGGCCAAATTTCCCCTTCTTATAGGATTAATGGTGACCCTACACCAGTACGGCCTCATACTAACTTAACTAATCACATCTGTGCAATGATCTTATTTCCAAATAAGGTCACATTCTCAGGAATTAGGTTTATAGAACTAGGGCATATAAATTTGGGGGTAGACATACAATTTAACTCCAATAATTATATATTAGAAAATGATCACAAATTTGGCCATTCTCTTTACTATTTCTTGTCTCTCCTAAGATGAAGTGACAGCTCACATTGATTGTGCTGTTGTTCATTTTTCCCATCCAAGTTTCTTCTCTTTTGTCACTTTTATTGTTATTAATCTCTACTATCTACTATAGTTTCTGATACATATCATGCCTGTAAAACTGAACTGAAATAGTTCAAGCAATTAAAATATATCTTTCTTTCTATTTCTTCTATGTTCCCCTATATTTCAAAAACTGTCTTGCTTTGTCTCTCTCATTTGTTAGCCCTTCTCTCCTCCATGAGCCTTATTGCCATTTTGTTAAATAAAAAGCCTATATTATTTCCAGAACCAGCACCTAAATATTCAAAAGTTTGGGCAGTTTTTTAAAAGCATGTGAAATAATTCCCATTTTATGATGTGTGAGGGCTGTCCGGAAAGTGTCCAGCCATGTAATATAAACAATAGAGGCATTTATGTCTGAATTTTTTTCCAGACAACTGTCATAATCCCCATTTTGCTAAACAATTATAAATCAAGGCTAAATATTCCTCCTGACATGAAAAATTCCATGACTACATTGATCATACTAAATAGACATGTTTTATTTTATGGTACTTTAAGTCTGCAATAGATATTTAACTTTGTGATTTAGAGCAAATAATTTCATAGGCTATTAGTTTTTAATGAATTCTTGTTGTCACTCACTCATTTGGTGTGAAATAGCATACAAATAATTGTGAGGACCAGGAATTTATATGACATCTCAATTTGAAATCAATATACTGTTGATGTTTTAAAATGTAATGGTTTGTAGAGATCTTAAACTGGATGGTTAAATGTAAAATCTATTGACAATGGCAATGAACTGAAGTCATTCTTTATTTATTGAGGTGGCCAAAGCAATATAAAGATGACTCACTCTTTTTTTAAAGATTTATTTTATTGTTTTCGACAGAGACAGACAGAGATAGAGACAGAGAGAAGGGGAGGGCCCAGAGCAGTCTCCATTGTTTTAAGCCATTGGTTTTTGACATGGTTTTGTTCCACAGAGGTGGGCGGGGTCCACACAGGGTGGGAACTGGGTCACGAGACTCCCGCATGGGAGGTATGCCCCCTTGAGCCAGGTGCTGACCCTGGTGGTGGTGGGGTGGAGTGGTGAGAAAAGAACTGGGGGCCTCCCACATGGGAAGCAAACCCCAGTTCGGCACAAGGGTCTGCATTGGACAAGGCTGAGTTTCAATTCTTGGTTCCTGGGGCGGAAAAGTGAGTGCTTAACCCGCTGAGCCATCCTGACTTCCCTGATTCACTCTTTAAAACTCTTTGATTCTGTGGTCAACAACACGTTTTCCAATAATATAATTTTAAATGGTCAAGGCAGTGTTGGAGACACTTGAATGAAATGAGGCTGCTCTGTTTGTCTTTCAAATGACTTAACCTGCAGCCGGTTCATGGTGATTGAGAGTTCTCTTCCTGGCAGCCAATCAAGGAGCCCCTGAAAACCTGGGCATTGAGCACAGAGCATGGGTGCATGCTTAGTCTGTAAGATCACTGATGAGACTACTACCAGTGAGTACTATTTTTTATTTCTATGGCAGCTTTTAGCCAAGAAAACGGGAGAAGATAAGGATTTCAAAGAATGTACTAAAAATGTGAGTCCTGTTGTCTATACTCTTATTTGAAACCTAGGAATTTCTCTAATTTCTGATTATAATTTTGTATTTCATTTATATACTAACTACTTTTTAAGGATCCTCTTTGTTTGAAAGATAGATGCATAACTCTTTTCTCTTTAATACATTGGCTACCTTACACCTATGTAAATAAACAAATCTTAATCCAAACAAGAAAAACAAAAAACTGAACTGAGCTTTTTGTAAAAGAATCTTAGGACTTGCCCTCTGCACTAATCCATATCTGATTTTGAAGTTTATAATTAATTTGTCTGGCATTCATTCATGGTTGGAATAGTTTTGTTTGTTCCATATATGTGTACTAGTTTATAATATTTTCAATTCTATAGAAGATACACAGTTTCAAGTTATTTATGTGAACTTTATTGTCTCATGTTTAAAATGAGAATTACTATCTATCATAACACATGGGGGATTGTTGAGGATAAAAGTGAGATATTTACAAAAAGTGCCCCCATGTCTATAAACTGGTAGTTGGATTCAGCAATCATGTATGAGCTGCTTGCCGTTTTCTGGGAACTGTGAAGATAAATATATATTACTAATTATTTTATTTTCTAAAAATGTATATGCAGCCCATCAACCTAGAAAAAATTTAAAACAAGTAAAGAATAGTGATTCTAGTGCATCACTATTTAATAATAACCATTTATAATTATATAAATGATCCACATCAGCTATTTAATGACACCAAAATCTAGAAAGCAAGCAAGATTCAGTTGTCATTTCTTTTCCCTGGTTTTCTACTTCATTACAACTGCCATTCAGAATTGTCCCTGATTAGTCAAAGCACAACTGTTTGAAATGCTTTTAGTTATTTTCCCAAAAGTCATAGCTTACATTATTCTACCATATATTTTGTGGGAATTTAAGAAATTGACTATATAATCAAGGGTTTTGATTCTAAATTTGCCTATTGCTTATTGTTTGATAGTCAGATTTAATATTTTCTTTTCCCATACAGAATTATCAACAAAATTAAAAACATTAAATCTGGAAGAGACAAAAAATCATATAGTCTACTCACCTCATTAAAAGGTAGCAACTCAGGCCTCAGGGAGGTTAAATGACTGTTACAAGGTTATATAATTAAGAATAAGTCGTGTCTTGGGGGAAGCCGGGATGGCTCAATGGGTTAAGCACTCACTTTGCAGCCCTGGGGACCAAGGATCGAATCCCGGCCCCAACCCGTGTGAACCCATATGCTGAACTGGTGAGTTCCCCCAGTTGAGTTCTCACTGGGCCGAGACCCCAGCCCAGTTCCTGCCCTGTGCAGCCCCACTCCCACATGTGGAATGAAACTATGTGGAAAAACGAATGATGTGCAACTATGGAGACTGTCCTGGGCCCTCCCCCTTCTTTCTGTCTCTGTCTCTGTATCGCTTTCTCTCTCTGTCAAAAACAAAAACAAAAAGAATAAGTTATGTCTAGAATTCATACATCTTAAGTCAAGGGCCATTATTTTTAATCCCATTTTTCTCAAAAGGTTTTATACTTTTTAAATATAAACAACAGTTTCATAGTTCTACTAAAATCATCTAAAAAATATCACATCACTTCAGGCAAATTATAGACTTTCAACTTATGTTTTTCTTATTAATGCACAAGTTTACTGGCCTGTTGTTAACCTTGAAAAGGGGGAAAGAAATTCTAAGACACTATCCCTGTTCTTGAAAAGATAGAGTGAAGACAGACATAAATAAATCATAACTGTGGGAGTTAAATGCTATATAATAAAGGTGACTGCAAAGTATTTTTGGAGGAATGAAACCAACATCTGAAATAGTAATGGAAAACAATAAGAACCACCTATAATTTCTCAAATAGAATGAATTTGAGTTTAGTCAGTCTTTTAATACGTGTTTTATTATGGAAATGCACTAAGGAGAAGGGAGCTAATAATATGGGGGCTTTTAAAATTTAGAAATTTGACTCATAGTAATAAGTGAATTTTAGATTGTGGTCCAAGAACACATATAGATGTGTATGTATATGAAAGAAGTATGAAAAAAAATGTGTCTTTATTAAATACAATATGCTCTGATCCATTCCATTCCAAAGACCTGTTTCTGAACAACAGCATGAATTTTACAGCTCGTGGTCTGAGATATATCGGAGTGACTTGTATTGAATGTTGGTTCTAGATCAGACTCTTCTTGCCTGGGCATTTCACACCTTCTACCTCACTTAATTTTTCCAGGACTTGGTAAGGTAAATATTATCCAATCTTTCTAAAAAGGAGTAAGCCAAGTGACTTTATGAGAATACTCTGTGGCAGAACTGAGATCCAAATCTGGTCTTTCTGACTGCGAAGCTTGTGCTCTGAGTAAATGATGGATCAGCTGGTCCTTGAAGCCCTCTCGCAGATTATCCACTATCCACTCTCATCCTATGCAGGAAGCTTAGGGAGAGTACTGGAGTTGTGGTGAAAGGCAAGCAGGTGTCACATGGCCTCACAAAGGATAGTCAAGAAAGACATGATCACTGAAGAACAAGATGGGCTCATACTTCCTGCACTTAGGCCCTTTGACCTACACACAGATCTGTTTTCATGGAAGCATTTCTTATGCTTACCAATCCTACAGACTTTGTTTCTTCCAATGCTCCTTTGCTCTTCTCACTTTTTTAATGGGGCATCTTTGCTCTCTACTCCAGTGATGAGAAGATTCCAGCATCTACATGACTTATCATCAACCTCAGGATAACTGCATCCCCCTCTCCTGCCTTGCTCTTCTTGAAAAAAGAAGAGGTCAAGCATATAGGATTAGGCACTAGGCAGACCTGAGTCCAGATCCTAAATTCAAAATTACTGGTTGTCTGACCCTAGTCACATCATCCAATCTTTCTGAAATTTAATTTTCTTACTTAAAAACACACTAACCTGGGGAATCATTCTCAAAAAATGGAATTAGAACCTAAACAGGCTGGGCCCATAGTGAACACACTTCCTGGGTCTGCGCTGGCCAGAGAGTTCTCTTGTCCCTGCATTGACCAGGCCTGAAAGGCCTTCCGTGAACCTCCGCACTGCACTGTGAAGCTGTGGGGACACACACAGCTATTCGCTCCTTTTCTAGGACCCCTTTATTCATGGGGCACATAAACAGGGATCAGTAATAGCCTTAATTTTGACTTCTGCTGACAAAATGGCACCTGATTGCAAGTTCTGTGAGGAGAGGAACTGTGCCTACCTTTAACCCTTTCAGACGTGAAAGGTTATGGTTAACCAGAGTCATGGCTAAAGACCTTCATCATTATTTTTAGAATGTATGAAGCAGTGTTTTGAGTTGCTTTCTCAGTGGACTTCTAAATGCCTGAAACTCAGAAGAACCCTCTTGCACTAATAACAGCTTAATATAACCCCCTTTCAATAATAATAATGAATACTAATTCATTAATAATAAGACTATTATTGTCTTCAGAGAGATTCTATTAAAACAGTGAGTTCTGTCAGAAGAAGGTAGATAGCCACACTAGCACTCAATAGAATTATATTCCTATTACTTTGTCTGAGCCTCATAAACATGGAGAAGATCCTAAGATACTTGAACTGGAGAAAAGTGCATCAGAGTGTAGGAGCATTGAAGGGGGAGGTGAGTTTTGACGTAGTCTATTATCTTGTTCAGGTCTAAGTTGAAGAAGACTAGTTCAATAGAAACTCCCAACATGGCAGCTGATCCTTTGAGGGCTCTTGTGAAAGAAACTGTGTCTCATCTATTAGCTGAACAAATAAATTTTAAAAGAGCAGTTATTTAAATGGTGAAGATGAGTGTATGAAGACATGCTAGGAAGAAACTGGAAGAACCAGAAAGCAGCTGACAATGATGAAAGCATAAAAGAGTGATTTTCTATTCTATTGTTCATATATATATATTTTTTAATTTAATTTATTTTTTATTATTGTTTTTGAAGACAGAGAGAGAGATACAGAGACAGAGAGAAGGGAGAGGGCCCAGAACAGTCTCCAGAGTTGCACGTCATTGGTTTTTCCATATAGTTTTATTCCACAGGTGGGTGTGAGGCTGCACAGGGCAGGAATTGGGCTGGGGTCTCACCCTGGTGAGAACTGAACTGACGGCACTCCCCAGTTCAGCACATGGGTCCGCATGGGCCGGGGCCAGGATTCGATCCTCGGTCCCCAAGGCTGCAAAGTGAGCACTTAACCCACTGAGCCATCCTGGCTTCCCCCAGATATTTTAATAGTTGACAGTTAATTAAGTTCTCCCTTTTTATAATATGAAAAATGTATTTTGTATGGTTGTTCTAACTACGGTTGCTCTAACTACAGAAATCATTTTTTGCACGCTCACTGTCGGTAGTGTAGTTGTTAAGTGCTCTCTTAAACATCCTGCATTGCTTTCTCATAACCATCCATTGTGATATTTATTATTATCCTCGTTGAAAAGATGAGGAATCAGGAAGCTAACAACCTTGCTGGGTGTTGACCCCAACCTCCAGGTTACAGCATGGGGTGGCCATTACCTCTTCCACTTGCTGTCTGAGAAAACACCTGAATGGGGGAGTTGAGATTCTGGCTTCTCAGCAAAGACACCAGGTGTACTGCTGAGGTCACTGCCACCTCTCACATAATGCTGAAGGGAGGAAAAATAAAAGTTATTTCACTTAAAAAAAATAAGAAGAAAAGATAAGACTGAGGCTTATTGAGATTATATAACTTGCCCAGTGAAACTCATAAAGGTACACATGAAGTTAGGATTTTAATGTATGGGGTTGAGCCATATGAAACTGTCTACATTTAACCTTTTTTGATTTATGGAAAGAACAAATGCCATTCATTTCATATGAGTCCACCTTCCAAATGTGGCTGCAGTTCATGATTATAATCACCCTGTTACATTACTTCACATGGAGGAAAAGTTAATAGGATTTCAGAATCACCAGAAAGAGTCTCAAGCTCATTTTAATTTTTCTGAAACTTCCATGTTTTTCTTCTGCTTTCTCCTGAGGAATTTGATGCTGACAAGATTTTAGAAATGACTGGGAAATGCTGATTCTAAAAGTAGCCTTTATTTCTGTGATCTCTACAAGTTTTTCACAAGATGCCTATTGACTGAAATGTTATGTATTTTCTATATTTTTTAATGGGAAAATGCTGAAGTTATGGGTAATTTTTTCTTTTTGTAAAAGGTTGTAAAATGTTACTTACTTTTCCAGTGCTTTTCTTTATTCGCAGCTTGTATTATTAAGCACTCAAATTTGCATAACTTAAAGAAGTCAGAATGACTCTGAAATTTTTATTTTTTGACTCATAATTCTAGTAATTTACAGAGCCACTATGACTTGTCAGTTTCAGGGTAATCTAGATTTAAAAAAATTTACTTAAATAATTTTGATTCAATTTTACTTCTACTAACTAACTTTTCTCAAACATTTTTCAAAGCTATGTGCTTCATAATATTGTTCATATAACCAGCAGCCCTTGAAATTGATCTACAGTGATGCCTTGGAATTCGAACTTAATTTGTCCTAGAATCCTGTTCATGTTCCAAAACATTTGAGTTCCAAGACAAGAGTGGGCATTCGGATAAAGCTATGGGCCATACAGTCAATATATTCCATGCAAACAATATGTTGGCGTTCAGTTTCTGAGGCAAAATTTGCTTGATTTTTTCATTCGAATTCGGATTCCAAGTTGTTTGAGTTTTGGGGCATTCGCATTCCAAGGTATCACTGTATTTTAGAAACCATTATCCTTGTACACTGTACACAATTTATACATAAAAGTAAATATATAAAAAGCTAAAATAGGATATTTATGTATAAAATTAAACATGTAATAAGTTAAAAGCCTAGATCAACTAGATTTTTAAAGAGCTCATCTTTGCGGGCAAAAATACAGGAAAAAGTGGATGGCGTTGTAGAAAATATAATTTTATGTTGAGTAAATAAATAATTCCACTAGGTGGCACTGTTGACTTATCTACTTGTGTGGCTTTGCTACCTTTTTATTTTCGTGAAAGTAGTAAGAATGTAAATTTTTTTAATCTAATAAAAATTTCTGCATAGAAAAGAGCTGATTTGGGCAATTTTGAACTTGAAAAATGGGTGCTTCCTGCCATTAGACGCCTTATAATCAAGCCTCTACCAAGTAGGATAGTTCTCTTGGCATATAAACAAGAAGGTTGATGACATGTAACTCCCATCTAGATTCAATAGGTTTAGAAGCAAACTGTTGTTATCTCACCTATCTCTCACTATTTGGGGACTATTTTAAATAGGACTTATGTCATTGAAATATCTTTCTCCAAGTCATCTGCTGTCTTTGGCAAGCAGATATTCTGGCATACCCAAGGAATCGAGAGTTTTCACTGGCTTTGCAGTCCACAGTGAGGGAAGCAATCACCCTGGGCCATGAGCTTTTCTACTCATTCTTGCTGGATACTCCAAGAATGCAAGGATTTGACTACCTGGCTCCTCTCTCAGGGTGGTATTTGCAGGGAGCAAGTTAAGGGATGCAGTAATTTCTTCCTCTGGAAAAGAGTAAGCTTGCTTTCATTTACTATAAAAGTGACGATTCCCCCAAGGTCAGTGTTCTTCTGTAATGCAAGCAACCACCATGCCTCTTTGGTGTTGCCCCCTTGGGATATGGAGAACATGGGGAAATGATGCAAACAGACATGAAGATCTGGCTACTGCTTCTGCTGGTAGTAGTAAAGTCTTGTGTTTCTGATCAAGGAGTCCCATTTTTTTCCTGTTAGCATCCATGCAACAGTAAATCCCAGATCATACAGCTTTTGACAGTATGTCCTGTTGCTCTTCATCCCCTGTACAGTACGATAGATTTTGAATCAGAACCAAACTCAAGCCAGATCTGAATCAAATCTGATTCAGATGACTAACAAGTCATGTAGTGGCATCTTGGTTTTTAATGTAATATAGGAAGATTTTCTATAATTTCTCTGAGAAGTAAATTGCCTGTTCTCATGTTTGACCCTTCAGTAACAGGGATTTGCTATGTATAAAATAGCTTATTGCAATTTAGCATGGAGTGATTAAAAATTACTTTTTGCGCTGAGCATATATTTTTTCTTATATTAAAGGAACCATTTATTATTATTATTTCTTTTTATTGCTATATTTATTGGGGTTTTATGAGTGGGAATAGTGATGGGATTAAGGGTTGTAGAATAAAGGACAGGCTGGCAGGCCTTATACATGAGAAGGTGTGGGATGCAAGGAAAAGGGAAGAATCAAGAATGCTGGCAGACTTTTGTTCTGCATAATTGCAGAGAATGTGGTACCGTTTCTCAAAGAAAGTTTCCAAGACTGATTTGTGGGGTGGGGTGGGAGAGATGCAGAGTAGTTTTGAATATATCCCAGTGGAAATGTCATATTGGCATCTCGATACAGCAGTATGGAGTTCAAACGAGGCATCTAGATTGAACACATAAATTTTAGGGTTCTCAGTGTATTGATGGTTTTGGAAATAACAGAAATTCATGAGCTTCCCCAGAAAGAATATAAACATAAGAGAAAAAAGAGCATGTCACCAAGTTATAAACTACTTGGTATTATAATTGTTCATGAGGAAGAGCTAGTAAAGGAGAACAAGGAGGCAGAGCTTACAAGGGAGAATGTAACCAGTTTGGTTGATGTATCCCAAAAGCCTAGTTGAATGCTCATCTCGACCCAATGCTGTTCAAAGTTTATATAAAATGAGGACAAGAGTTAGCCATAGAATCTGATATATAATAAGACCAGAGTTATTCATGGCCGAGAGTCTTATTTTTGAATGCAATATACTAATAAGTATATTGAGTTCCACAATATGTAATTGTTTTGAATCTTATCTTGCCCCCTATATTGATTCCTAAGTAACTTTGTAATCACCAACTTTTTCAATAAAGCTGTGTTATTATTCATTTTATAAGAAATAAGACCTCATATTTGTCATTTTTTTCATCTTTAATTTGCCTTTGATTTAAAATGTGTTGTTATATGATCATAAAGAATAAAGAACCCGGATATATTTTTCATTCACATTAAAACAGATCCTTGCCAAGCTATCAGTGCTTGAGTACATTTCATCACTTACCCTTTTCTTTCTACCATTCCCTCCACCTCCATTTTATTCTTTTGGTTAAGGTGTTTTCTAGTAACATATTTTTTCTTCTGAACAGTTCTTTCTAGTTTCCACTTTCTAAAGGCAATGGAAAAACCAAACACACACACATAAATACATATAAATAAACTCAACTTTTGATAGGCTATGATACACTTAAGGACAAGGCGTGCACGTGCACGTGTGCGCGCACGCGCACACACACACACACACACACACACACACACACACACACCACTAAAGAAGCCTTTTGACCAAAATGGAAATATTTTGAACTGCTTCTGCAATGTCAATAAATGGTAGTGGTATTATTGTAAGAGAATAGAAAAGTGGTCAATTGCCTTTTTTTTTTTCCCCTCATGATTTAGATGGGAAATACGTGTTCTTTACTTCAATTATCCTTCTGAATCCAGTTAATGTTCTTAACAGATTTGAAACCTTCAAAATAATCAAGGTCTAAAAGTATGTGAGAGTTTACAAACTAATGGATTACCTGAATATGCTCTGATAAAAAATTTTCACCTCGGAGAGCCTGAGTTTCTATTCTGTCCAGGGCTCTCTGAGGTTCTCTTCAAAGTATAATTTTCTCTGGCTTCTCATAAACATGTTTTCTATTACTCTTTCCATGGTTTTAAAAAAAATATGTCTGGAGATGCCAGGATGGCTCAGCCAGCATGTTGAGCACTCATCTTGCAGCTCTGGGTTTTGAGAATCTATCAGGCCCTGCCCTTGAGGATCCATATGAGTCTCCTATGCGGGAGGCCCCTGGTTCAGCTCCCACCCAGGGCTTGCTTCCCATGTGGAAGGTCTCTGGCTGGTGCCTGCCCTGCATGGCCCTGCACCCACCTGTGAAGTGAAACTATGTAGAAAACTAATAATGTGCAACTATGGAAACTGCTCTGGGCTGACCCTTCTGGGCTCACCCTTCTGTCTCTCTGTTAAAAACAATAAAAATAAATCTTTAAAAATAGTATATCCTTTTATTGTTACATTTCTCTCTGCTTTCCTTAAAAAGAGTGAGATCACATTTCTCTCACCCACATTCTTTCCATCATAACTCCTCACTAATATTTTGGTGATGTCATGAAGAAAAGAATGTCATGCTCTAGCAGTAAACTGCAGGAGATTAATGTGTGGATTTCTCTAAAACTCTTAATTTCAGCTTTCTCTCCTATAACATAAAAATGACAGTAATACCTGTTCATTCTTCCTCAACGTTTGGGTGAGAATCAACTGATATTGTGAATGTGAAAGTGCCTCCTATATGGGGGAATACTATGAATGTTTGTTACGTATATCATCTTTAGTATTCCAGCTTTATGGAAGAAGGTTTGAAATATAATACAAGCTGACTTCGAGTTCATTTCTTCAATGATACCACAATCACTTCATTCAATTATTTTATGCCATTAGAATATATTTAATTAAAATGCAAATGAATGGTATTTTTGAGCTCCTTAACTCTCTAGGATAATGTTATCAAACTTTAGGATGAATAATAATATTCTGTGGTCTTTGTTAAAAGCAGATTCTTAAATACAACCCTGTGGGGATACTGTTCAACCTAGTTCAGTGTCTATGTATAAGAAAGATGCATTATAATAACATTTGAAGCATCCAATTAGTACCGAGTAGTAGATACTCAATAAATAGTAGTTTTCATCTTTCTTAGTAAGTATGACTTAAACAATGAGTCTCAAGCAGAAGTCTGGACCAGGGTTGAATTAACTACATTAGATTCACCATGGAAATATTTGAGAAACACAAATTCTAGGCTGCTCACTGTAGGTTATTTTCTGTCATTAATTCCGAGATGAAGCCCGAGAAGCTGGATTTTTCAAAGGTTTCCTAGATGACTTTATGTGCAAGATTTTTTGACTAAATTGTTACCTCATTTATAGAACTGGAACTCAAGGATACCTAAATTGCAGAAAATTTTTAGAAAAAAGTAAAAATATAAACTTTTAGCTCTGTCTCTCTTCTCTCTCTCTCTCTCTCTCTCTCTCTCTTTCTGTCAAAAACAATAAAAGTATACCTTAAAAATAAAAAAAGGAGATCAAAGATGGCGGCATGAGAGGAGAACGCCGATAACTGCCTGGGAAGGGCCTGGTGAACAGAGGGGAATCCACAGGGGAAACCCTGAGAAGAAACTTCAACTAAGAGAACCACACAACGCAGAACAACACACAAAGGTTAGAGAAAAAAGGGGAGAGCGGGAGAGGGACAGGGAAGCAGCGATTCGGGGACAGAGACGCGGAGCGCGGCCCGGGGCTGGCAAACACAAAGGGGGATTGGGGGACTACGGTCACAGTGGAGCTGGATCGAGGGCGGGCTGGAAGCCGAGACCTAGGGAGCGTGGAAGCCCCACAAGACTGTGGACAATTTAACATCCGAACTCAAGGGACAGCACGCAGTGCCCTAATCAGATCACAGAGCCTAAAGTGGAGCAGGGACTGTGGAGC